>JAJJMB010018262.1:2070818-2096461 GCA_023531105.1 Papaver atlanticum | reverse complement strand
TATATCATATGATGTTCTTGATAACAACAAAAAAGTAAAGGTCATATATTAAGACTCTGTTCTTTTTTTTCTTTACTATTTTGTTGATGTTGATGGACACATAGTAGAGATGTAAGGTTGTACATAAGTGGGTGGAAGATCAATGATTTCAACCACTGCTAATTGTTCTTTTGAAACTGTTTTAGTCATAAAGCAGTAAATTTTGAGAAACTAGTATCAATTGAAAGCCTTGGAAGATCACAGATTCAGGAGGAAATCAGTTATAACACCCCCGGGAGACACAGAAATCATTGACGATAATGATCTGCATCTTAGGAAATATGTTGCTTTACATGTTTAGATAAAAAAAATAACCGATGCTATTATATGCTTGCTGATGAATGAATTATACTAAACACGGTGTTAGAGATTTAATTCAGTAATCCTTGTAAATTGATTCTAAAATTGATTTTTGTGCATGTTGTTGTCAATATATTTGTGGTTTTGGGGGTGCAAATTTTCAGCTGAAAAGCTATTTCTCCCCTTGAAATGATGTTTTGCTTACTTCTAGCTTGGGTTTTTCTGGTTTTATTTTGGATCCTTGGGGTAATAAGATTTGAACTTATTTTTATTTTACTTTGTTGATGTAGGTAAACAGCAACGAATATTTGGATCATTACTATTGCCGCACAGCCATTTCTTCACATCGGATTGATTGAATGGGTATTTGATAGTTAATTGGGTTCATCCCGTTCCAGCAATAATTTGGATTTCAGAAAGCTATATGATTGATAGAGTATCTTCACATTTTCTTTAGGGTATTTGTCAACTTTTAGTAGCTTTTTTTTTCTTAGTACTGAGATAGTGGTAGGTTTATATTTCATTGGGGAATCATTTCATGTATCAGCTGTATACTGATTATGTTGTTATTGCTGCTTTCAGTTGAAGGTCCTATTGGATTACGACCATTGCCTATCATCCATTATCACTGTTACCCATCAATTGCCTCACATTCATTGAGCCCTTCACACCCATTTCCACATACCCAATGTTTCACTCCCATTGCCACATACCCAATGCTTCACACCTATTTCCCACACCTATTGCCACAACCTATTGCCACACCTATTGCCGCACACCCTTCAAATGGTGTGCGGTGAAGTGGTGGAACACCTATTGCCACATACCCATTGCTGCACACCCATTGCCACACCTATTTCCGCACACCCATTGCTTCACACCCTTTAAACAGTGTGTGGTGACACGGTGTGTGATGAAGCGGTGAACACCCATTGCCACATACCCATTGCTGCACACCCATTGCCGCACACCCGTGAAACTGTGTGCGGTGAAAAGGTGTGTGATGAAAAAGTATGCGGTGAAAAGGTGCGTGGTGAAAAGGTGTGCAATGAAAAAGTACGTGGTGAAACCGTGCTTGGTGAAACGGTGAAACACCCATTGCTGCATACCCATTGCCGCTCACCCGTTAAACGTTGTGCGGTGACAGTGTATATAGTGAAAGGTGAGTGGTGAAGCGGTAACTGTGAACTTATAATTTGTATGTCAGAAAGGTTTTGAAAGTTGTTTGTATTACTGGTGGATTGGTGATATAATGAAATGATTGGTTGCTGCGGATTTTGTTGCCTGGTAAGTAGTTAGTAAAGGTTCTCTATAAATATTCAATTCCAGTTTTGGTAGGATTTTTGTGTAGACATGGACTTTTTCGTACTGCATATGGATTATGTTTATAAAACTATTTGGTTCTTTGTGAAATTTGTTTATGGTACTTTTTAACCAAAATATTGTGTAATTTTATTTGAGTTTGAAATCTGGTACAGTTCAATTTAGGTTGAATAATAAGGTTATCTAGGCAAGGAATGGTTATAACACAAAAGAAGGCTGCTGGTTCTGAATCCGAGAAGGAGAAAGATCATGTCAATAGGTTTCCAATTTGCTTCTTTTAGTTTTATTTCTTGAAAGTTCTGATTTCAATTGCTATTTGAGAACCTATACTTAATGGAGATAAGTGGTCTTAGCAGAGAATAAATGTTTGGAGGGATGGCTGAAAATACTTTCGGTTTTGAGCTTGATGCATTCTTTTGCAAACATGGTACTCTCTCTAATTTTTTCTTACTTTTTCAGTTGGGTACTTCTTGTACTATCACAGAATTTATATTTATTTGAGATATTGAATTGGTCTGAACAGAGAAGAATGTTTGGAGGGTTGGCTGAAAATACTTTTGGTTTGAGCTTGATGCATTCGTTTGCAGACATGGTACTCTTGCTGGTTTTCTCTTGCTTTTTAAGTTGGGCACTTCTTGTATTATCACAGTAACGAAAATGGCTTTCTTATTAATCAATGTCAAATTTCTGGTTGTTATTTGTAGGACTTTTACTTCTTCATTGGCTTGATTGAATGGAAAAAGATATAGAAAGCTCAATGCATTTGTGGCTGGTAACCGTGAAGTAAGCCTCCAAGTAGCATTTTGTTTGTGTATTGGTTATTCGAATTTATATCAGTTGTCGGATTCCAGAGATCTTAATTGGGTCCTCAATGTTCAATTTTTAGGTATTTGTTACTGATTGGGATCTCATTCATCTCTGAGGATCATAAGAAATCATCAGTTCTACTCCTTGTTCGTCTTCTTACCCTCTATGCTGCTCCAACTGCTCAATCTCAATGCCGGAAGAAGATTCCCTAGATAGATTCTGAACATGTTTGGACTGGTTCTATATGGTCTTCAGTTTGCACTTCATTATTTAAATAATAACCGACACAACATATATACTTAAAATGTCTCTGAAATTGCTCTATTTTGGCATACAGAACACATTAGAGGCAATGAAAAATGCAGTCTTTTTGTACTGTTGTAATATGCCTAAACTAGAATTCAGTGGGCCTGCTTGTCTATTCTACAGAGATGGAAACAGAGATGCTCGTGTTGCTCTATGTGTGAGGCAGAAAGAGGGGGTCAGGGTTCTTGAGAGGTTTTTTTTTTTAAACTTTGTAATATTGTCAACTCATAGTGAAATCTCTTAATTGTCTTTGCAGTGGATGTAGATCACCTTGATCGAACCACTTAAATCTCTTGTGTTGTCTGATAGTTTACTGATTTCAAAGCATGATTGTGCTTTGGTTGTTAGTTATAACAACTACTGCACAGTACTCTAGTGCTTATTATTTTTGGTACCTAGCTTAGCAGCCACCCTAAATGTTTGAGACACCATTCTAGCTCCAGCATATTCATAATCCCCAGTCTAATAGTTTGGTCATCAACATAAAGAATCATGATGATGTTTATTTGCATTCCAATCTATTGACAAAATTTTATATCTGCATTCCAATCTTTGGTGGCAAAATTCTCTTTTTTAGTACCTTCGGTATGTTAGAAATTGCTGGATATCATTTTATTTTTTGTTTTTAAGTTTCAATTTTATTTTATTTTTGCTGGATATCAGTACAAGAACTTAGCAAGTAAATGTTTCTTTACCTGATAAACCAAAGAAGAGACCTACAAATCAGAGCCAGAGAATAAGAGGCATGAGGGTCCAGGATCGTAAATGAGGAAATCCTACGAACACCCAAAGTTCTCTAGCCTTTGATATTCATTGTTGTTGCACACATAAGAAATTCTACCTCAGAATAAATGGGTGCAGAAATTGTCTCCAGAGAAACTAGATTCAAAAATTTACATTACATATTCCGTATGAATAAGGAGTGGTAGCCGTGGCTGATACTTGAATGTTAAAGATCCCAACTCAAGAATTGAGTATTCAGGCTACACAGCTTAACCACTTCAAAATAAACTAAGCCCTTAAAGCTTGTAACTATAGCAGTCATTTTTTTATTATACAAAATCACATCAACATTCTGCAGTCTTTCTCAAAATAGCCTTCTTCAATCCAAAAAGATTCATCGACTCTTAGTTATACTCATAATAGCTTTCACGTTTTAGTGCTTCAGGGTTCATTTAACCAACTCGGAAGGACATTGCGCCACTTGTCCTTCAAATCACCTGCCGTTCGAGAACTCTTGAATACAGGCTTTCCCTCTAAAAGCATATCCTCCCAAGGACCAGATTTCGTAATATTCCCCGTATGTTGCAGCAATAATGCCTATGAAACAGCAGACAATACTCCTTGTTAGTATATAGTCTTTTGGAAATTTGTTGAAAACATACTGTTCTTAGTTCTTATATACCAAGAAAACATCAAATTATTGGGTACCTTGAGCATCGCTTCCTCTTCAAGCGTCCACTTCACCGTTGGTCTCCTTTTCTTTTGACACCTGCTGCTGCACCTAACACTGAAAAAAGGATTATCCACATATCTAACACATACTGACTTACATATGCAATGAACTATAAGAAAGCAATTATGTTGAACATACCACGGAGTGGTGACAGCAGCTGGTGCACAAGTAGGAGGAGGATGCAAGGAAGGGGGGTGATTCACTGCATTACTGTTTCCTAAATTTCCCGCTGGAATTGCTTCCTGCGCCCTTTTTTCTGCATTTCTTGCTTTGATTTTCTTCTTCAAATTCAGTCTGTTGTACTTCTTTTTCTTTTCCTTCTGGTATTTTCGGCTGTTCTTCATTGCTGCGTGTAACCAAAGGGAACAATCTTAGTTCTTTGTGGAAAACAAAACAAAGATGGTAAAATAGAGAGCATCAAAATTGAGTCGTTAGAGAACAAAATGGTGATTCTTATGGGACTTGAAAGGTCTGTGAATAATTCACAGCTTTTGCATCCAACTGTACAGTAGTAAGAAAAAGGACCAATAAGTTAAGAGTGGGTATTCACTCTCTGCTACAACACAATCTACGAGCACAAATCTTCATTCAAACGGGATTACAAGTGATTCTTCGCTACATAAACCACGCCACCAATGATTTGATTAAGCTAACGTCAATAGGATGTGCAGGCTAATTTTTTCTTACAGGCCAATGGTTGTTTTTAGTGGATTAAAACGAGATTGATACTAGGTACATGCCTAAAATTGAAGTGAGGCACATCCTTGTTTAACAAGTCCTCGGCACAAACAACAGATGCACTGCTATGGATAATCAATTCTTTCAAGTTTAGCACTCAAATCAAGGGGAAATTAAATTCTTAGGCAAATTTGGTGACAGTAAGAGACTCAATCAATCAAAACCAATTAAGCAGAAACTAAGACAGTAAAATTATTATACTGTAATAGTATAAGCTAAGTAGACAGTGAAGAAGATTCATTATGCACAAAACCTCATCCCTCCAAAACAGCAACTAACAACCGGAATTTAGATAACCCAAAACAGAGAAAAGCAAAAAGAAGACAAGCAACGAAATAAGGCTTTTCCCAACCACTAATGATAAACAGGTAAGAAATCTCTCAAGGGGTTTGAAAATCAGAGCCCACAAATAGAAATTAAACTTAGATTTAGCAATAATACTATGAATTTTTAATTTGGGGGAAAATGAATCATTAACAAGCAACAGAGAATTAGTGTGTTAACATGAAGCAAAGATACCTGGAATAAACTCTCTCTTAGATGAGCTGCTCCTCCTTTCTTTCTCCTCTTCCTCTCTAACTCCAACTCTTCTTTATGGAGGATCATACTTGTTTCTAGTAATTTCTGATAAAATCAAAAAGAAAAAAATACCATGAGAGATACTGGAGTTTATATTCTAGTAATTGTTTGTTTTTTGCCCCGAATGGCAAAATCGCGCCATTTTGTAATCATTCCCGCCTTAAATATTTGCTGAATATTACCATATTTTTTAGAACGAGAACATGGACTAGCACAGTTGGTTTTTGAGTTGCTTACCATCCACCAAGTCAAGTGGTCGACTCTCATCTAGGGATCATATTTTATTTTATTTTTGCTACTTTTAAGTTAAAAGCAGCAGTCTGTTTCCAAGCGCGGCTTTGAAAAATCCCTTTCGCTTTCCCACCTAGAATCTAGTTTTTTTACCGGTTTTCTTTTCCTTCAACCTCCTCTTCCGGTTTTCTCTTCCGCCATGAGCGGCTAATTGGCCGTTCATAGGCTCTAATGGAGAATAAGCACATAAAACGATAGGGGTTTCTGCTAAACTGGGGTCATATGTTCGATTAGTGGATTTAATTTATGTTTAATCATGCTTTGTGGTGGTGCCAGTCTATTTTTTTGCCTGCAACAATCTCCTCAGCTCACGCTTGTGTATAAAATCGACTATAATCTATCAGGGGTTTCTGCTAAATTGGGATTATATATTCGATTAGTGGAATTAATTTATATTTAAGCCTTCTTTAGTGGTGGTGTCAGTCTGTTCTTCGCCCGCAACAATTTTCTCAGCCCACGCTTGTGTTTAAATCCTTCTATAATCTGTCAGGTAATGATTTGCTTTAATCTTTTTGATTAGATTCAGCCTTTCTCAGCGGATCTGATAACAAAGCCTTTGATTATCCAAATTCATTATTTTACCTAATCTAAAACACCTGTAGTTTACCCCAAACAAATTCTTACACTTGGAAGATTTCTTCTTAGGTTTAATTTTATACATGTGAATTTCATCTTAGTGGATTGTGATTTTTAAGTTTCTTCCTGATTTCAATAACCCAATTTTTAATTCACCTCTCATACCAAACCCTAATTCTCACTATTTAAGCAATGTAAGATGTTCTTTTCACTATTGTTATGCTCTTTCTGCTCTATTAAAATCAATACCCTAAACCCTCTTCAACCTAAAACTTCAATTTCCCTGTTAGTAGCTTTTCAGCTGAGAATTTGTATCACCATGTATGCTGTTTGGTATGGTGATGTTACACAATTAACAAACCAACTCCAACTTTCCTTGAATCTGAGTCATGGAAGACAGTTTGGTGTTAATGATATCATCTCATCAAGGTTCTTGCACAATGAAAATCTGTGGATACACTGTCTGTTAGGTAGGTTTACTAAACCAGTTGCTAGGAACAGCTGGAATGTAAGAAATGCATTGCTTTTTCAATGGAAGATTCAAGGAGGACTCTCTGTGAAGATGGTTAGTGATTGGGTGTTTCTTATAAGATTTGAAAGAGAAGATGAGATGCATAGAGTTCTTACTGTAGCAACCAGAGTTGTGTATGGTGATTTGTTCTGCATCATAATTTGGGAAAGGACTGAGAACCTAACTACTTGGAGTCCAAATGAAGAGATGTTCTTTATCACAATCCATAACCTTACTCATGCTCAGGTAAAGAGTGAAAACCTTAGAAGATATATTTCATGCATGGGAGACATTTCATCTTTTTCATACCCTGTAAGAAAACAAAATGGAAGCTACTCTATTACTGTGATAGAAAATATTAGGTACAAGCAGAGACTTTGTTTCAGTGTTCTTGCTGAAAATGAATTAGGTTTTAGCAATGAAGTTACTTTCCAGTTTCATCATTTCCCCAATAATTACTATGGTTATTGCAAGCTAATTGGGCATAAGATTGAGAACTGTGAGCAACATCAGTTTGCACAGCAACAAGCTGAGCAACAGTAAGCAGCAGCAGATGCAATCATGGTAGCAATACAACAGATTGATGAGCAGCAGCAAGAACCACAAGTGGCACAACAGTTGGAGAATCCAGACATGCAAGATGCCATGTACTTTTCTGAAGATAGCTTGCCAAACTCAGACTCTGAAGATGCTGCATCTGAGGTAACTTGTACTGACTATCTCAAGCAATTAGATGAAGACAAAGTCAGACAAAATAGTGATATGGGACAAAATTGCATTTCTGGCACTGCTCAGTCTAGTTCACTTAATGCTGAAGCCCCATCTTTCATATCAAATTCTTGAGCCCTTGCTGATACTTATATGTGGAAAGCTTTCCAAAAGAGAGATAGGCCTGGACAGAGCCTCAACTTTGAGTCAGGTTACTGGTGTGAATGTAGTTCTTCACAAAAGGTTTCAGTGAACACTGCTTACTTAAGAAACTGGAGCCTGATGCAAGCGTATTTCCACTGGGACACACCACTACCAGCTGCAAAAAAAGCCAAGAATTACTGAGATTGACTTGAACATCCCTCCACAAAGCCAAATGATTGAAGAGATCAAAGATGTTCATATGGTGGAAGATACTGGCAAAGTGATTGCTTATCCACACCAGTGGTTCAAGGGTGAATCTTCTCATGACAGTCCTGCCAACAAAGATGAAAAATCCAAAGGCAAGGTTGTAGTAAATTTTGACTAAGAACATCATGACCCCGCAGTTGCAGAAACCGTTGGTGCTTTACTGTGCAGACCTCTATTAGAGCCTATGGCTCCTCTTTTCTTGCTTGTTATTTTGCTACTGTCTGCTTACTTTACTTTTTATTAGGTTTCCGCTCTGTTAATCTTGTAAATTTGTAGTTTAATACTGTTTTAGTACTTTACTTTTTAGGATCTTCTCTGTGTATTTGTGTTAATATCCCACCTATTATATATACCATCTTAGTTTCTCTGTTAGTCTCTTTGTGCATCCTATATTTACTCTGTGAAGTTACTTTAATGTTATCTCTGTTCCCTCTGAGAAGTGAGGCTTATCTGCTCTTTCCCAGCAATTGAATCTTTGGTTTTAGTTTTGCTCTATAGTCATTCTTTTTGTGTGTCTTTTGACACCTTTTTGTGTATAAGAAGCTAAGTTCGATCTAACGGTTGAAAGATATTAGCTTTAATCTAATCAGGTTTTCATCTAACGGTGAATATTGAATGCTTTTTTACCAAGGTAACTTAGATTACAAACCCTGATTTGAAGACTATATAAAGGAGAACTCTAGCAACTGGGAAACCTAATCCCCACATCTCTTGTGTGATACTAGTTATATAAGCTAGAGTCGATTCTCCTTTAACCTTAGGTTTTTCATGAAACCCTGTAGGTTAACGACTTAAAGACTTCATTCGGATTGTGTTAAGCCAGACCAAACTATTTTCTATGTAGTTGCATGATCTGATCTAGCTGTTTCTATCGTGATTGAGTACAATCGTAAGATTGGCTTTAGATTTATATCTCCGATAGGCAAGATAGAAAATTAATCAAAAAAATCTTCGTCTCATCATTTGTGATTCCACAATATCTTGTTTCGTTAGTCGATTAAGATTATTGTGATGTGATTGATTATACTAGGCTGTTCTTCGGGAATATAAGTCCGGGTTATCAATTGGTTCTTGTTCACCTTGATTTATCAAAAGACGTAACATAAACTCATGGGTATATCTGTGGGAAACATATTTATCTATTCAATAGACTTTTATGTGTTATACATATTTGTTTATCAAGTCTTCGACTTTGGGTCGTAGCAACTCTTGGCTGTGGATGAGATCAGCTAAGGGAATCAAGTGCGTAGTATCTTGCTGATATCAGAGACGTAAGGAGCATGACTGTACCTTGAATCAGTGTCAGATTGATTAGGGTTCAACTACATTCCAGACCGAAGTTAGCTTTGTAGTAGGATAGTGTCTATAGCGGCTTAATACAGTGTGGTGTTCAAATATGGACTTGGTCCCGGGTTTTTTCTGCATTTTCGGTTTCCTCGTTAACAAAACTTCTGGTGTCTGTGTTATTTCTTTTCCGCATTATATTTTGTTATATAATTGAAATATCACAGGTTGTGAGTTGAATCGATCAATTGGTAAATACAACCTTTGGTTGTTGATTGAAATTGATTGATCCTTGAACATTGGTCTTTGGTACCGTTCAAGTTATCTCTCTTATATTCAATCAGGCTCGCAAATTATTGTTTGTTTGATTGCGGATTGAATTGAGAGATTGAGATATAATTCTTTGATATACTTTTCTTAAGATTGAGTCTGACTGTCTAGTTGATTCTCTTGAAAGTATATTGGAGTTAGTCCATACAGATTGCTAAGCGAAATATTGGGTGAGGTTGTTAGACTCCCGCTTTTTCAGTATGGATCGGAATAAATCGTCCTGAATCGGCGTTGGAGTCTTGGTAAAATTTGAAGATGATGAAATTGCCGATGAACTTGATTTTGTTGTTGTTACCTTAGTTTCCATGGTTATAGTGTTTGTTGTTTTTGTTGTTTTTGTTGTTGTTGAAGATGATTCTTCTTCAAAAAGAGACATGATTTTCCACAAGAGCACAACCAAAAACCCAATCCAGAAAAACCCAAATCTAACAGGATGTAAATCTAAAGATATTACTGAAAATCAAGGATAAGTGAAAAATAAATCAAACCTTTACAAGAAAAAACAGTAAAAGCAAAGCTATTAAAAATATGGACCCAAAAAACAAAGTAAAAGAGAAAAGTTTAGGAAGAAGAGTGATTGTGGGAGAAAAAGGAAGTGGGATTTAGTGTTGTCGGTTCAGATCTTATTCCCATGGGAGAAAATTCTGAACCGGTGGCCATTTAGCTGTTTAGGGTTTCTCTTATCGGGAACATCTGTTAAAAGCAAAACCCAGCCTCGTAGAAGCAATCTGTGTTCTGGAGAAACATTTTCCTCCGCCGTTCTTTATCATTATTCACCTGATGATACATCTTGTGGTTGAAGCTTTAATCTCCAGTCCGGTGAGATTCAGGTGGATGTATCCCTTTGAGAGGTAATTACCACAACTGACTTCATTGTTTAATATTGTCTATAACTTGAGTGATGTCCAATTGATTTTTTTGTTTAATGTCTATAAATTGAGTGTTGTCGTAAGTAACTGACTTTGTTGTTTAATGTCATTAACTTTGTAGGTTAATGATAGGTTTCAAAGGGTTGGTGCGCAACAAAAGGTACATTGATTGGTGCATTGCAAGAGGGTATACGCTGCGAAAAACAAGATTGTATGGTATGGATGGCCTATCAAAGGATGGTGAGGGTACTCATAAGCATACTCGAATGACATTTTTTGATGATGACGATGAGTTTGCTGATGAGATTCCTTTAAGTAAAGCTAAGGATATTACTCTAACTCAAGTGCAGTTTTAACAAGCTCGCAAATGGGTTCTCTCCAAGTACGATAGGTTAGATGAGTGGCAAAGGTACAAAATTTTATTTTTACACCTTTGAGCTTTTGAGTTGTTATTATGTATATTGATATAACACAACGCTCCTACCAGATTTGAACACGTCTATTGAAGTTGCTAAATAACTCGAATTAGCAATACACATTTTGCACATTAATGGTGATCCAACAAAAAAAAGGATAAGAAGTTGAAGTAGCAAAGAACACCATTCCAAACAATGGAACTCAGCACCTACATATTTGTCACTTACCTCTTATTCAATCATTGCAGCAGTAAACCATGAACTAGATTTCAATAACTTGTCTTCGACTGCACTCTTGTCTTGTATTATTCAGTGACAGCTTATACTAGGGAGGAAATATAACAAGACCGTGAGCCAATGAGATGTAGAAAGAACTCATCACAAACACAATTACATGCAGTAAAGCAGAAATGAGAGAAGATACGAGAACTTGAATATCATTTTGAAATTATTCCCCTTATTCAGTTATTGCTACAGTATATCATGAATCAAAGTTATCAACTGTATTATTAACCCTCAATTATTCTCCATAAGCCAGAGCACTTTGGATTATTCACTCACATAAGAAACATAAATAAATAAATAAACACCATTTAAGATGAACTTCAACAAAATTATTCAAAGAGCATAAAAAGTAAAAGAACAATAGGTTGCATATTGAACACATATGAAAACTGAACACTAGGTTGCATACAGAGTGTATACAAACTCAACAAAGAGAACTCCAACTTGTACTTATGTAACTCACCAACTCCAACTCGAAGTCCAAATGCATAAAAATCATTAAAACCGCAAGATACATCAACACCTTAGTGAGGACTGCCTTGAAATAAGAATTGAGACCAATAATTTCTCAACCTTCTGCTGAATCCAATCAGTGGAACGACTTTAAGTTTTCTCCCTAACTAGACCTTGGTGTAGCGGACTAGAACACGCTCAGACTCTCTCGGCATCAAGGGAACAAGAACAGCAGATCTTGATTAAGAAATTAGATGAAAAAAACATGTTAATTATGATGTATAAGGAAATTGAAGCTGAAACTGGATGTAGTTGAGTCAGTGATGTAGAAATTGAGTTTAAATTGAAGTAATCTAAACATATAAATGAGGTAAATGAATGCATCTCTAAATGAAAACGGTAACCAAAAGCATTAAGAGCTCAAGTACTTCAACCAAATTTCAAATATAAAATCATACTTAATCCCGTCTGTTGACGTAGCAAAGGTATCAAACCAAATCAAAACCCTAATTCTTACCAGAAAACACCATTAATGGAGGTGGATAAAGAAATTTACCTAATATTGTTGTATATGTAGATAGAAACACATACTTGAGTCTAATTAGACTCAAGTATGAGATGAATCAATGAAATTAGTTTTTAAATCTCTTTCTACAGTAGCAGCAACAGCAGAAGATGATGATTTAATGTTAATGGAGATTGTTGAATATGAAATAATGGTAATGATGATGAAGAAACATGCTAGGATCGGTACCCTCAGAAATTGATTTATGAGTCTGATACCAAAGTAACATTAGGAAACCCTATGTCTACATTGCTTACGGTTTGAATCAATTGATTAAAATAAGATATTTTGTTTACACTTCTCACACACTTACACTTCTCACATATGTTGCAAACACTTACAACCTACACCACACACATTCACTCACATACTTACATTACATGTTATTAGCATTTGTATTGATACTACATTATTTTCTTTGTAAATAAGAAGTAGACTAAAGAAAAAGGAGCAGGCTAATCAGCTAATGCAAACTCGTTGGAGACAAGCCCCTTAATGGACGCTCTTAAGATGGTTATATCCATAAGATTAATACTACGTGATGTCTACGCATCATCATTTTCATTAGTAATTACATGAATATCCTTTGCAATATCGAAAGTTAATCTCAAAACTTAAAAAGAAGGTTGAATATATTCCTAAAAGCATGGAGTTGTTGATTATATTTCTTTCTTTGCTAATAGGTCTGCAAATCTATTTGTTTTTTTGTTGGCATATTGAAAGTCTTAAAAAGAGAGTATGATGTTTGACGGTTGTTTAACTTCATCCAGAATCCCTATGCATTTCCATTTTATCGCGATCCTTCTTCCATGTAGATGATGTGCTTATTTGACAAAAATCCCCTTCAGTGACCATGTTTATCAGATTTCTTTCCATGACCCATTTCATTATGCGCCGGAGTGCTACAGTTCCCACTTCTCCCACTGATGCTAGGATGAAGTTTCTACTTGCTACTCCTTTAAAAGTACCTGCACAATTTGGCAAAATAATAGCCAAACCAGCATTTGTTGTTGCTGAAATCCAAGGGGCGTTGCAGTTTATCTTATCCGAATTAATCTCAGGTGATAACCAATAATTGTTAGTCAATGTGATTCTAGATAACTAAATACGTTGCCTGGTAACATTAGTAGGGTCCCAATAGTTATAATGGCTTAAGATTGACCGAGCAAATTGGTCAGGTGTGTTACTTTTTTTTCCTGATCGGTAAATTTTTTGGTGCTGGCGAGTTTCGAACTCGTATTACTAGTATCATCACCTAATGATTTTACCACTGTACTACAATGACACCTGCCAGGTGTATTACTCATGTATCCGAAAATTCTTAAGCACCTCTCCTTCCATATGAACCGACATTTAGTCGAAGCAAGTGTCATTGATATATTGATATTGGAATAAAAATTTCCTGCCTTGCCACTCATTATTAGGGGTGTGCAACGGACGGATGATAGACGCATTTATGTGTCTATTTTCATCTCTATTGTATATATTATTAGTACCCATTTTTGTACTTATTATGGTGTTTTATGTCTTTGTAGGTATTTTTAGAGAAATAAGCTCTTGCGACGAAATCGGCTCGTAAAGTGGTGCTTTACACCCCAGGATAGAGTACTAAAGGCACCCCAGAAATGCACCGGAAGCACCCCAGAAATACACCGGAGGAACCCCGAAAAAATGTTGAAAACACCCCAGAAAAAAATGTTAAAGGCACCCACCAAAATTACTAAAGGCATCCTAAAAATGGATAAGGGCGCCCCCAAGGCAGCCGAGCTGTTAAAGGCACCCGCGTTTTGGATTCAGGGCACTTCACCTTCATCGTTTGAAAAATAATTTTGGCGAGAAAAAATTCATTTTTCTGCTGAATTTTCTTTTTGATTTTTGAAGGAGTTTTAGTGAGATTCAATCATTGATTTTGATTGGGATGAACGTGATATGCCCAAACAATTGTGGTATGAGTGTTATAATGTGTTCAGTTGGGCTGAATTTTCGTCGGGAAGAAAATATTCAACCTCGGAATACAATGTGTTTGAACGTGCATGGAATGAGTTGTAATGGAGTTTGGTTGCTGCAGAAGTGTGGAGGAGTCAAAGAAGGAATTTCTGGAGCGTGTATACGTCGAAAATATGCGTAAGAACCTAAAACATAAAAGAAAATATTCATGAGTTAATGGTTGGATATCGAGAAGATTTTTGGGTTATTATGATATTATTCTTGATCCTGTGACTATATAAAGGCTTTAGGAGACTCAAAGAAGGTATAGAGAGTTTAGGGGGGGAATAGGGAGACGTTTAGAGTATAAAAAATCGAGAAAAAAAAGTTACAGGAAAAAAACCATTTTTCTGCTGGTGAAGAAGGTACGAAGAACATAAGACCCTTAAAGACCGTCGTTATTCAACAGTACCAGCGACGGTATTCCATTATCGTTTTCTGTAACAATTGATTTTGTAACAAATATAAGTGTTACAGAACCCGATTTTATTCATTTTTCTCCCATTTCATCATTTGTGAACCATTTTTGAGCATTAATAAAGATGAATTTTGAGCATGTTTCCATGATAATGATGAGCTAATTCTCGCGTAATCAAGGCACGGAGGAAGCTATTTATGCATGAATAATTGGTAACCATTCTATTTTTCTCTAATTTGTATTTTATAATTCACTCAATTACTACTTTGTAGAATTTTAATTGTTTGCATAATTTTTCCTAATTAGTTGTGATTCAATTAGATAGATTATGCTTTGGTTAGATAATCTATGCTTAAGGGATACAATTAATGTTTGAGAATATGCTTGATAATTTGTGAATTAAGAAAAAGAGATTTTAAAAATAATTAGAGTTTTGGAATTTTTATCATCATTTATTCATGTGTAATAGTGGAATCTAGTGTCTTGGTTATTTTCACTCTAAAAAAAACAAATTTGGATTAAAATTTTCTCTACTTTTAGTTTAAATAAATCTAAATTCAATTGCTTTCACAAGTCTTACGAACTCATTCTTACCACTATCTAAAATTACATCAACGGACGGATGCGGATTAGGGGTCACCTGCGTCCAATCCGTCAAAGTTGCGGATCTGGAAAATCCAACCGTGTCCGGCCCAATCACCCCTAGATTTGACATCCGCGGATTAGCGGGTAATACGGACCGGATGCGGATTAACCGCGGATTTTGTCCCCAAAAAAAAGAGTACACAAAATAGGTGTGTCAGGGAGTTGGCGAGTTTTCACATAATGCTGTAAGAATTAGACCGGATAACCTACAAATAGCAAGAGTTCATCAGTAATAAGATTGAAGCAGAAGGGACTTCTTTTTAGAAGGTTGAGAACACTAGCAAAGACGAGAGGCTTCATTTGGCAGGGAAATATAAGAGAAACCACAGTTTGGATATAGTGCCACAAGGACATAACAAATGTTCCATGCTAGTTGTAATGCAATGAATGTGGTCATTTAGGATGTCCCGTTAAGGATTGACAAGGGTTTGTAGTGTACTGTCCTTGCCTCCACTAAGATCTCGAAGTGGAAACTCAGTAATTCTTTCATTCTCACGATGGAGGCCTGTAGTTTCATTAACTTAGTGCCCATTCTAATAGTTTCTTCTCGAAGTTCACCGGGCCTGATGACGCATGATTTACTGCTATGTGTTATGTTACTCATTCTACTCGTTCTTTTTGTTTTTGTTGTCACTGTCCGCTGCTTCAGCCTTCCAGTATTGGGATCATCTCTAGAAGCTCTACGGTGCGGGTGAATCCGCGGATTTCAAAGTCCAACCGCAACCAAACCGCTAAAAGTGCGAATTTGAGAATCCCACCCGTGACCTTCCCATATATCTTACGGATTGGGTTTCACCCGTAATTTTGCGGACTAATACGGGTGAAATCCGTGGTTCCGGACTTTTTGCACACCCCTACTCATTATAGTTATCCAACAATAAAGTAGAAGCAATTGGTGGTAGTGATACGAAGTATGGGCATCACACTCGCCAAGACCCAAGTGTCAGCCCAAGCCCAAATTAACAAACGTATAAACTCCTCTTCTTCTCTTCGTTTCATTTTTCATTCAGAGAGTGTGCGAGTAGGAAAGCAGCAGCAGACGAAATTAGGGTTTAGGGTTCATCCTTTTCTACCAAATTCACATCTCTTTTCTTTAAATTAAGGTTTGAATTGGTAATTGCAGAAGTCTATGGTTTCTGTTGGTTCAAAATCCCTTCGATCAGGAAGACACAAAACTCATAACAATAACAATCGAGTATCCTCAAATTTCTGGATGAATCATCTCACTTATAATCAAGGTGGAGGTTGAAGGAGTAATAATTCTGAGGGCAACAAAATCAGAAGACCTGGTAAAGAACAACATCATGGGGGCGGTGGCGGTGGTTTTGATGGTGGCGGAGCCTGTAGAAAGAATGATGAGTACTCATCAAACCGGCTATCATCATCTATTTTAAGGAAACAAGTGGATCCAGAGACGGAAAAATACTTTAGTCAGGTATATATCTCTATGTGCATTTCCCTTTTGAGAGATTCACCAATTGCACCTCATCTATTTTAATGTTTCATTTTTCTGCTTAACTGTTTAATGGGACTTCCACCTTGTATGTATATTTGAGTCTTGGTTGACCATTTTGCTTAGGCATGTAATCAGTAGCCATCAGTAAACAGATGTTCACTAGTTGCACATTTGAACTACTATTTCTTGCATGTAAATTTGTGTCTAGGGTGGTGTGGTTTTATCCCTTATTCTTTGTGGACATTAATACGATATTATGGGTAGGCAGGTTTGAAGTCGAAGTTAGTTTGTCCTGCTGGAATCCTACAGGTCTACTTGCTTTGGCAGAGTCTGTCACTGATAAACTTATATGTACAAAACTTTGTAAAGACTTATATGTGAAGACTGTCTTTCTTGTGCCTAAGCGATAGCAAAAAAACTTTGTAGCCATCAGTATTCGAACTACCCTTACGTGCATTTATATTTGCGTCTGGGATGGCCGTATTTCTTGTACCTAATACTTCTTGTCTGCAACTGCATGAATTTGACCTTGGCTTTACTTGTTTGTTTTCATCTGCCAGGTAATTGTGGTAAAACCTGTTGATGTGATGTGTGACCGTGATGGATCACATGTTCATAGAAGTCTTCTTTGTCTCTATAAAGGAGTTCCATTGGACTCTTCACAAGAGTATCATGCAACAAAGTCAGATGAAGTATGCTAGAAATAGCACACAGCATCAGAAAGGATTACCTGATATACTAAAATTTCTTGTTACGCGGATGATAGAATGTGCGAAAAAGGATATTGCCACTTTTCGAGTTGATCAGTGTAGCAGTTTAGTGATGCATGTATTTGTTTGGCTGTTATTTGCTCCTGTTATTCTGTTGATTTTGTTTACGATGTGAAGTAAGTGGTTTTTCGTTTTGAGTTGGTGGATGTGGTTCTTTTCTAGTGTATATGACTTGTTCTTGGTGTTGCACATACTTAAGTAGTAGACTGCGACCAATATTCACTGATCAGGTTTCTTAATTGGACTATAAATACTTGATTCTAGAATATCTTTTCCCGCATCTTGCCAGAAATCTTAGATTTTAAGACTTTGTCTTCACTAGAAGGGTGCTAATTTAGCATCTTTGCTTAAGTTGTTTGGTTTCGACACCTTAAATTGTTATTCTTCATTAAAGCTGATTTAGGGCATTATCCTCAAAAACTAGTTCAAGGGAATGTTATTCCTTTAGTGCGGGTTGAGTGAAGGATAGTATTGTGGTGCCTAATAGACAGAACATTAATTGAAATGCAATCTAATTGAACGGTACCCTATTGCTCTTTATTGTTGTGTGATTTTCCTCTCAGAGGTGCTGATGTTGCAGCAGTACCCTGTCTGATATTTTATTCTGGTTACGCTTCTCTTGGCAGACTGCTTTGAAGCTATTAGCGGGAGAAGATAAAGAATTGATGAATATAATTCTTATCATTCTTGCTTGCCATGGAGAAAATACAGGAGAAGAAGGGAACCTGATACAAAATGTCGCTATGCGTAAAACTTTGGATTTCTTAAATGACAATGCTTCTAGCCATTTAATGGAGGTCAGTTATTTGTTTATTTGAGTACACAAACATTTATATTTATGTGCTATATTGTTCCACCCTCTGCATGGTTCAAGATGTCGGATAGTTGAAAATTCAGTTCATCTATATTCCTGTTATAAAAGAGATGATCACTTTGTAAACTGTAGACATACTAAAATTTATAGACTATCAAAAAAGATGACCAAAAGAGAAAAATGATGGGCATATATTTTTTGTTTTGTTTTGTTGAGCTATTTTCTTACATAATTTTTGCAGGTCATTTTGGACGTGGCACCTGAGACCTTGTATAGCGAAATTCTCGCAAAGATTTTGAGCAATAGGCTATTCGAGGTCTCTTCAACTCAGTGTGTAAGTTTTGTTATCCAGTCGTTAGTTTCTTCTGCAAAAATTCAAGATCAAGTACGTATTAGAAGTCTAGCAGTCCTCTTTTGCTTAGGTGATCCAAGTACGTATTAGAAGTCTCTTAACAGCTATTGAATTCTGTCTTAGTTGCTATTGAATTCTGTTTCCTAATCAATTTGGTTCATTTTGCCTCTGGACTTAATTTGGAAAGAGCTGGGTGGAAAACTTATAGAACTTCTTGAACTTGGGAGGTCAGGAGTGGTTGTGTCCATCGCAGCTGCAAGTCAAAAGCTTCACACAAATCAAAGGAAGGTCAGTACTTCACATCGTTTCTCTCTTTTTTTTTCTTTTTTTTTGGCATGCTCGTAGTAGCCAGCAACATGCATAGCCATCACGAATCTCAGTAAGAACCGCGAATTTGCGCTCCTCACTGAAAATCGTGATGGGAACGTGCTTCTAACAAAAATGCGCCCCTAACAAGGGAAAATCGGATCACTTAAATTTCCTTCAATTTCTCCAATATATTTCTCTCTGTTAGTATTAGAAAACATAGGAAAAGAACGTGCCAGGGAAGAAGATGAACAAAGAAATAAAAAAGAGTAAAAGAGGAAGAAGAAAGTAAAAGATGACACAAAATCTTTATCTTTTTTCCTTTGTTGTGAGAACAGAGAGGTGGAAGATGTATGAGAGTGGAGGCGGAATATGAAAAAGACAGAAGGAAGACCTAATAGTCGTTAGGGTTTAGAACAAAAAAGAAAAACTATTAGTTTGTTTTGGGCCTATCTTAGCTTATATTAGGCCCAACTGAGCTTATCTTAACCTATATTATGCTCACCCAGTAAAAACAGAACCATATACTACATGAAACATAACAAAATAGCTATGAAATGTATCTATACAAATATTTGCACTTAAAATTAATTTATCTATAAAACTTAATTTACGCTCCTCGAATTTCATTTTTTGAAAATTTTACAATTTTCGATTCCGTTCTCGATCCCGCTCCCGTCCTCGTTCCGGCTCCTGGCTACTAAGGGCATGCTAAACTTCTCAGTTGTAGAATGAAAAGTGCAAAGAAGATTACATGTACATATAAGTTCTGATACCCTGTGCAAAGCATATAGATATTTCTATTAAAATTAGAATATCCCGTAGAAGCTCCAACTATTCACAATTCCCACAGTTAAGCTTTTGGTTAACTGTGTTAACATTAACACTGATTAAATATTATAAGTATATTTGTTTGTTTCTAAAAATATCCTCATCACTTGGTTAATTGGACAAGTAACCTACCCGAAAGACAATAACGTTTTAAGGTATAGATGTTAATTTGTTCTGTGAATGATACAAAAGTTTGTAAATATAGATATCCTTCAACTAAATCATCACTGTTTCCATTGATGTCATTGTATTGGCCTGTGGTATCACATGTCAACTATAGCAGAGTTTTCATCAGTCTTTTCTGCTATGATTTAATAGCAAAATCCATATTGGTTCACCTACGTCATTCATGATATTCCCATCTGTTAGTCATGACCTTTATCATACTTTACATGTTGTTCAGTGTTCCGAGGCGCTTGCGGCTGCAGTATGTACTACGTGTGAATCGAGAAACTGCATTATTCCTAGAAAGCTACTTTAGCAGCGAGGATAAGTCCAACTGGAAGTGTGGCAAGGATGACAAGATGCATGTCTTGGGTTGTCTGATGCTACAAACAGTCTTCAAATTTCATAGTGTATGTTATATATCTCCCTAGCTTCCTGCATGTTGTTTTTTCTGGTGCCTCATTCATCCTTTAGCCATCATGGTTAGTGGATAACTACACAACATGATCCATGCTTTATACCTAAAAAGTGAAAGCGATATTGTATATGTGTTAATTTTTATTTCATCTGTTATACTTTCGTTGGTGATATCACTGTGAATGATGGTAGGTGAACTTTGCTTAAACTTGTGACATTCTCTTATTTTTGATGTTAACAGGGATTTATTCAGCAATATGTGACAAGCATTTTGTCCATGGAAACGAATCATGTTCTGGAAGCAGCAAAACATGTGGGACTGTTTTCTATCTTCAAATGTTTCTGCAAAACAAACACGCAGATTTATATACAAGTAAGTTCCTAGGTTTCATAGCCTTTGTCCTCTCCTAGAACTGCTTAGTCATGATGTAGGATTCCTTAGTAGTTAGTAAGGTATCCTGCTTGCATGGTTATCTAGTAATGCTTAGTTGAAAGTAATGCTTGAACTAATTGATTGGGTCATGTAGTAACGAGATTATAGCTAGACTAATTTGATTAGGGAGATCAAGTTCAGTACTATTTCTCTATCCTTGTTTTATAGAACATTTGACCAGTGAATTTTTTCTTCTTCATTAGGTACACAATTCATCTCAGTAGATTAAATTAGCAATTCTGTTTATGCTGCAACATCTTTCTTTCTTTTCTAGTTAAGTGTACAAGACAAACATTATACACATAAGACTTTCAAATTCCTAATTTGCGTTTGTTGCTTTATTAATAGACTGTGGGAACATTTAGAGCTTGCGATGCGCCCGTCAGGCTCTTTTATAGTTGAGAAGTGTTTCACGGCCAGCAATCTGTCACTTAGAGAGACTGTAGCATCTGAGTTGTTTGCTGTGAGACCGGAACTGGCAACCCATGGTGTTTGGTGGCTGTTGCGTGCCATTAACCTGAAACCATGACATGTGGCGATTTCTGTAAATTCAAGACGGTATTAGTCTGAAGATTATGGACATTGCTAAAGCAAGGTGGGTTTACAACATGAAGGAGCTAAAAGCTCTTTATTATGTTTCCTTGAAAGATTTTCACTTTCACTCTGCCTCTCCCTAGAGTGTTTACATATTATACATTGCTGATAACTTTCGTACATATTTTTCATCCAAAGGACCAAAGCCAAGTCTAAAAAAGCCCACATTCCAGGAGTTATAGGTATGCAAATTTGAACAGATGGCGATTTGTGACTAATTGTGGTTGATAATTAGATATTGTTGTTAGTAAACAGTGGAACTGTAACTTCCCTAGTATCTTTAGAATGCAGTTGCAAAAAGACATTAACCAAGTATTACTGATATTTCCTAATTGGTGCAAGTGGAACCCTCTTTTTGGTTTATCAGGGAAAGAAATATGAACATACTACCTTGTTTTTGTTTACATATTATACATTGCTGATAAGACACCATATTCGACTGAAGATTATGAACATTGCTAAAACTAGATGGGTGTCTCAAACATTTAGGATGGCTGCTAACGCACAATGGTATATGTTGTTATAACTAGTAGCCAAAACACAGCACACACAAGATTTTAAGTGGTTCGATCAAGATGATCTACATCCACTGCAAAGACGACAACTGTTTTTACTATTAATGAACAAGATTACAAAGCAACACAACAAACCCCTCTCAAGAACACTAACCCTCTCTTTCAGCCTCACACTCGCAGCAGCATGAACAGCTGAAAATTAAGCATTGAGAACCTAATTAAGGTCTTTGTGATGCAATCCTTTATCCAACTAAAACTTATACTTAGAACCCCTTCGTGGGCAACAATTAGTACAGCTCCTAAAAGCAACAACCAGAAACTCAACATCAACGAGAAAGCTCTTTTCTTAATGTATTAAGCATTCAGCACAAAACCAAGCGTACATCCGGGAAAACTGCCTGATTAACAATTATATGGCCCTGCAAATGAGAAACCTATCCAATTAATAGATGTCAAGGAAAAGGACCTTGTGCAGTAAAGCTGGACACATGGATACTGACCTCCTAACAAAAATTGAGTGGTAATCATGGAGCCAACTAATAGTAAGAGAAAATTAGCAAGAGTACCATGTCTGTAGTAGAATGCATCAATCTCAAAACCAAAAGTGTTTTTCACCAATTTCTCCAAGCATTACTTCTTTGATTAATTTCTTCTCTGCTAAGTTCAAATTTTTCTTGTCGTACTTCATTGTCCTGTACCAAACCTAACAAAGTTTCAAACCAATATTGAGTGAAATTACAGAATTGTTAACAAGTACCAGATATAAAATTCACCAAGAACCAAATATTTTTATAAACTCAATCTATATACAGTACTTTATTGCAATCGACTAAAAAGTCCATCTCGAAACCAAAATTGGAAATGAATTCTTAGTAAGCAACAAAATTCCCAGCAACCAAATCGTTAAATTTCATCACCTGTAAAACAAATAACATATACAATAAAAATAAGGATCGATAGCCTAAAGAGGAGCTGATGAAGCATACTCTATCATCAGCTTTCTCAAATCCAATTGCTGGAACACTTTAAGCCCTAATGTGTTTGCTACATTTGCTTTCACATAAAATGCGAAAGCATGATTGGTGGCTTCAAAAGAGGATAGTGGAAAATATTTAAGGGGTCATCTTAGGCCTCATAATGATGATTATTGTCCATCACACGTTTAAATCAGACTTGTTTAAGCCTTTTCATTTTTTTGCGCTTTCACCTCTTGTTTTAGTCATTAGTTTCAAATTGAAGGGAGTATTCAATCTAACTCATTCTTGTACACTGAAATTGCACAAGTTTCCCACTAAGAAACTCATCCAAAATTATAACTGATCTGCGGATGAAATATGGATAGCAAACTCCTAGCAACTCACCATTTGTTTGGTCCACGTGAACAATGAAACTTGCAGCAACTATGAGATAGCAACGGATAAGCAGCCCTTTGAAATAGTTTGAAGTACCTTCCTGAAATGTCAGAAGAAACAATAGTAAGTAACACATAGTATTGAGCTGCATAAGCTACAATCAAAAGACTACATGGTATTAGCATAAGCTGCAATAAAAAACACACACATAGAATTGAGCTGCATAAGCTATAAAAAGAGGCTCCTGGCGATTTACTGACATAATACCAGCTTGGATGGATTCAAGATTACTGGGAAAACAACAACTAGGGAGAGACGCTACAGGAAACAAACAAGAAAGACTTCATGCTATCTCCTAAGTTTTTTCATCGTTTTTTTTTTTTATCCTTATTGATTTATCTCCATGTCATCATGCATAAAGTTTTCTTATCATATTTCTTACTTATAACTACAGGAAGGATAAGTATATCCAATGAACTGGACAGTAATAAAAACTGACCCTTCTTGGCACTCGTCACATTTGTATGCTCTTAACATCAGATTCTAAACTCTAAAGGCTCGCACATTGATAATAAGAACTTTAGGGTGGGAAAGTAACAAATTAACCATGGTATATTTCCAGAGACATAGATAACAGGAACATATCAATACCTATAGCACGTGCAGAAGATTTGGAACAGCGATTCATACATACATCCAGTTTTAAAGTTCTGGGGCAAACATGGAGAAAAAATGTCACAACTAGCAAGGTAACAAGTAGGGTGGCAGTCTTGAAGAGTTGAAAGTTCAAGTTCATCGGTCTTCCCATCAACCAGCCAACAACAACACAACCCATAAGAGCACATTAAGTGGACATATTTTAACAATAGCCAAAAAATGAAAAAATATATATCTCATATTAGGTCAGAGAAGCACCAAGGGTATTTACCACAAACGTATATATCTGTCTCGAAGATCCGATTGAAACTCCTAAAGAGATGTCCTGAGGGTGGTGAGCAAACAAATCAATAAAGACAATTAAATATAACAGGGGTAAAGAACAAACAAGCAGATATTGAATTCAAGCCACTCACAAGCTTGTCCTTCATGGAAAACATGATTGCACTCATGTTCTGCAGCATTTCCTATAATAGGAAGCAAAATGACACTGATAGATGGCACTGGTATGTTCCATGAGCCTGATTCCCTCTGAAAAGAACAATCAAACTATTAGTTGTCTTGGCAACTTATAGTCCTATGATGTACCAACAAGATAAAAAGTTAAATGTCAAACACATCCTGGAAACAACAAGATCTAGGAGGTTATATTTACAAAATATGAGATGTCACATGCAGATGGAAAGTTGAAGGGTGTGTGGCAGCAATTGAGCAGGTGACCTAATTTTTAGCACTACAGTGTTTATTGTTGTTATTGATTTAGACAAAGTTCATCTGAAACTTCCTTTGAACTTGCAAGACAATAAGACATTTGCTGATGACTATGTGCAACCAATGGACTTAAGAAACCTAGTAGATTAGAATTAGGCTGCATTCGAGTGAGTTAAGGAAATGTGCTACCTAAATGAGTGTATTTTCTAGTTGTAAGTATATAAAGCAATGAAAACATTTAAATCAGCTTAATTGGGTTGAGTAGGTTCACAATAGCCATACGCGTACAACTATTAAATGAGTCACATGATAATAGAGGCCTAATACACAAGAGAATTTTGTGAAGAAGTCAAAAGAAGTGGTGCTCACCTGGTGATGGTAAAGAATTCTCTTTTATATATCTATGCTCTAGAAATGTAAAATTTCCTTCAAGGGTCTTGTAAAGATGTGGTAAAGAAGTGATACACACCACACACTCTCTCTCCACACACCATCTCTTCGCACACCTTCTCGTAACACACCGTTTAACGGGCATGCGGCAATGGGTATGCAGCAATGGATGCGGCAATGGGCGTGCGGCAATGGCTGAGTGGCTATGGAGTGTTGGTAATGGATGTGAAGCGATGGATAGTGGCAATGGATGTGAGGAAATTGCTGTGTAGAAATAGTAGTGATCCAAATATTCCTTGTTGTTTACCTACAGCAACAAAGTAAAATAAAAATAGGTTGAAATCTTAGTACCCCAAGGATCCAAAATAAAATCAGAAAAAACCAAGAGAATTTTGTATTGAAGTCCTAAGAAGTGGTGCTCACCTGGTGATTGTAAAGATAACAATCCATCTCTTCTACGTATATATATGGTCTAGAAATGTAAAATTTCTTCCAGGGGTCTTGTAAAGAAGTGTTAAAGAAGAGATACTCACCACTCAACGTCTCGCCACACACCGTCTCTCCACACACCATCTCTTCGCACA
>JAJJMB010018262.1:1969160-2070808 GCA_023531105.1 Papaver atlanticum | reverse complement strand
GGTACCCCAAGGATCCAAAATAAAATCAGTGAAACCCAAGAGAATTTCGTATTGAAGTCAGAAGAAGTGGTGCTCACCTGGTGATTGTAAAGATAACAATTGCTCTCTTCTATGTATATATAGGCTCTAGAAATGTAAAATTTCTTTCAGGGGTCTTGTTAAGAAGCGGTAAAGAAGTGATACTCACCACCCAACATCTCGCCACACACCTTCTCGCCACACGCATTCTCGCCACACACCTTCTCGCCACACACCGTTCAACGGGCATGCGGCAATAGGATGCGGCAATAGGCATGCGGCAATGGGCGTGCGGCAATGGCTGAGTGGCTATCGAGTGTTGGTAATTGCTGTTAAGTGATGAATAGGTGGCAATGGATGTGAGGAAATAGCTGTACTGCAATAGCAATGATCCAAGTATTCCTTGCTGTTTACCTACAGCAACAAAGTAAAATAAAAATAAGTTCAAATCTCAGTGGCCCAAGGATCCAAAATAACTAGAAAAACTCAGCCTAGAAGTAAGAAAAACTTCATTTCAAGGTGAGAAATAGCTTTTCAGCTCCCAGAACCACAAATATTTTGACAACAACATGCACTGAAATCAATTATAGGATCAATTAACAAGGATTACAGAATTAAATCTCTAACACGTTTAGTATGATTCATTCATCAGCAAGAGTATAATAGCATCGGTTATTTTTTTAATTAAACATGTAAAGCAACATAAAGCGGAGGAAAAAAAAAGTAAAGCAACATATAGCCGAGGGAAAAAAATGTAAACCAACATATTTCCGAAGATGCAGATCGTTATCGTCAATGATTTTTGTGTCTCCCGGGGTGTTATAACTGATTTCCTCCTGAATCTGTGATCTTCCAGGGCTTTCAATTGATACTATTTTCTCAAAACTTACTATTTATGACAAACAGTTTCAAAAGCGCAAATAGCAGTGGTTGAAATCATTGATCTTCCACTCACTTATGTATAACCTTACATCTCTACTATGTGTGCATCAACATCAAAATAGTAATGAAAGAAAGAACAGAGTCTTAACATATGACCTTTACTTTTTTGTTGTTATCAAGAACATCATATGATATACTAGGATTTATAAGAGTGAGAAAGGTAAACCACCAAGCTTTGGGTAAAACACAATCGATTATAAACTAGAGGTAGAAGAAGCAGGATAGATGTATAAACAACAAAACACACCTACCAAATAAATCTACGAAAACCCTAAATCAATCAAACAAACTCATGATTATTTTCACATCTAATAAAAACCCTAACCCAAATAAAACAAAATCAACATCACCAGAAACCCTAACATTCATAAGAAATCACAAAAAAAAAAAAAGATCATCGAACAACTACTTACAAATCTGGTGGCGAGATAGAGCAGATCGAGCTAATCTAATAAGAATCGAAGTCTCCGTGAGCCAAATCTTCTAAGGTTCTGGTATGGAGACCCTATTTCACTGAGATTTGAAGTAACGAGGTGTATAAATTTCTGGTTCTTTCTGAGGGGTTTAATGGTGATGAGAAGAAATTTGTTAGGAGCATATGATTATACACCGGAAGATGATGAAGAAGAAGAAATGAAGAAGAAGAAAGAAAGAAGGCTCTGGTTTGATTTTTAAGTTTCTCACTCCTCATTTCAGATCTGTTTTCTGAGAAGAGAGAGATAGGGAGTATTAATTAAAGAAAGACAAAAATGACATAAAGGGGTAGTCCGGCCGTGGTCAAAAATGTGACATGTCATTTTGATTCAAAAAAATTGTTATCCTTAGGCTTAACACAAATTCATTTTTAAAAGTTAAAAAAACGGGCTAAGTTGGGTATTCAAATTTTATGGATTTGGTAAGATTTTTCTGGATTATTTTTAAAATAATTTTATCATACAATAACCATCTTGATATTCAAACCATTTCATCAACAAGTTATAAGTTCACAACCCAACTAACAATGTAATTCTTTTAAGCATTTCAACAAACACACTAACTTCAGAATTTTACTTTATAGGTTTCGTAATGATAAATTTGTCCGATCTACCTCAAAATTTTAGTGAACATTCCTGACACCATAATGTATAACATATCCAAATTTCATATGAAACTAACGGCTCAATCAAAAGATAATTAATTTACAATGACATCCTAAAAACTGGACAGATTACATGTCTTTACCAAACAATTCATGATTAATTCATAACAACCTGAAATTAAGCAAATACAAAGCATAATGAAAGATAAGACATTTATCTACAACTTTTGTTAAGACCGCAAATCATGTTAACATCATTAAGACTGCCTAAGAACATCAAAACCCCAGCAAAACGAAACGGTCCATAATTTCAGAAGACTCCCACTGTTGTGATTTTTCAACACAAGACTCCCACTGTTGTGATTTTTCAGCGACAACTTCTAAGAAGGAAAATGCATCATCAGCATTTTTACTAGTGAACTCACCAGCGCACAAAGACTCGACCATGGCTTTGGTCGAATAGTCTACACCTTCATAAAGAATCTCTACCGGTTTCATTTTCTCAAACCCATGGTGTGGACATTGGGATAGGAGATCATTGAATCTCTCTAAAAACCTATAAAGAGATTCTCCCTCTTGTTGAACACTAGCACTAATTTTCTGCCTAACAGCTGCAGTTTTATGCATAGGGTAGAATTTAAAATAGAATGTAACAATAAGTTCCTGCCATGTTTTTATGGATTCAGATGGTAGGTTGTTCAGCCAGGTCTTGGCTTTATCTCTCAAGGAAAAGGGGAACATCCTAAGTTTCAAGACTTCATCACTAAGGTCTTTAATATTAATTGTTCCACAAATTTCTTCAAAGTCCCTAATGTGAAAGTAAGGGTTTTCATAATCTTTTCCTAAGAATATAGGGATCATCTGAAGAATACCAGGTTTCAACTCATAATTAGCCGTAGAGGCTGGCAACTTAATACACGATGGTCGGTTGGTCCTAGTTGGGTACATGTACTCCTTCAAAGTTGTCATTGTTGGCACAGTAAAAATCCTAGGGGTGAATTCCTCACTAAGACTTAAATTCTCAAAATTGAAGTTTCCAAAAACAGAGCTCTACAAAAAAGAGTCTTCGAACTCCCTGTTTACAAAAGAAGAACCTCTAGGCTCGTCACTAGTCAAACGACCAAAAGTGTCTCTTTTCCAAGCACGCTCACTAATGGACTCGAGCGATTTTGGCATACACTAACAAAAAACAAAGAATAAAAATAAAAATCTAAGGAATAGAGGTTCTAAGCAAACACACAACAGGTTGACTCCACCAAAGCAAACCTAAAAATTTATAACAAACAACAAGCATGATGGCTCCACTTAGATTGTTTCTAGACCAGCTTCTACTCTTTCGAAAGGGAATTTGTTACAATCTAAGCAAACCTCTCTGGATCGATCCGAATAAAGTGAGTCGAAGAGAAGTAGGGGAAGCTCAGAGGAGCTTTGATACCCCCACCTCTTTGGCAACGCTTCCCTGGGTTACAAGGCGGCTCTAATCGACTTACAGTAATCTTCCTGAACTTCAAAGTTTGCTTAAAAGAGCAACCAATATTTTTCGAACGACTTTCCTATTAAGCTCGTTACCCTATAGGTCTCGTTCTAGTCAATATTTTAGGATTGGGTTCGCGTAGGTTATGTTCCTAAAGCAGGCAAGAAGAGAACGGTGATGAAATCCGAACCCTTATCTTGTATGGCCTGTCCTTGCCCTTTACTAGGAAATTAAAATCCGTATTCAGTCCTCAACATATATTCACCTTAAGGCAGACAGTAAACCCGCTGACATGGGATTCGCGGGTGTTTCGAAAAACTTACCTCCCGTACCAGACGGGGGATGAATCGCTGAAGTCGACTCGGGCCACCGACTCCTGTGTCAGTGTGCGAACCCGAGGGGCCGAGACGATATCGTAATCGTCGTCCTTCCCTGCAAACAGTTTATATTTAATTACCCTTCCTTAGGGTTTTAAAAATAAAAATAATGTCCAAGTGTTCAAATGTCCCAAAAATAAAAATAAAATACAAAAATAAAGCCCTATATACAGTTTCTAAAAATAAAATCTAGAAAAAAATAATCTAATTAATTAAAAAATATAAAAATAAAATCTTTGTCTTTCCTCCATTCTTTTCGCTTTGTCTAGCTTTTAATCCCCCGGGTCTTTCGTCTCCAATTCCTTTTTGATTCAAAACCTGCAACAAAATGACAAATACCCAAGAAACGTAAAAAAGAACAAAAGAAAAATAAAATAAAATAAATCTGAAAACTCTAACTTAAAAACAAGTCCCCGGCAGCGGCGCCAAAAATTGATGTAATTTTTACAATGATGTTGTAGTAGTAGGTTCGTTAAGACTTGTGAAAGCAGATTTTTTTAGATTTAAATTTTATAAATGAAAATACTAAACTCAAATAAAAAGGTGATGAGAATATTTTGGAGAAAGTGGGGTTAGGATTCCACCATTGGCTGGTATTAGTGATTTTAATAAAATAATAATTATACAACCCAACGTTTAATTTGATTCTAATAGTCTTGCCTAGACATGTAGATTTTCAAAAGAATAACTGTTAATCCAAGCATAGAACATCAAGACCCTAAAGCAAGCATGCTCTATCAAGAGAAAATACAGCTAACTAATCAAAATCATATTACCAATTCTTAATTCAATGCAAAAATCATAATAGAGTTGTTATAATTAATTAAAAATATAAATATAACACTTTTACCGAAACAACGGCTTCCTCCATCGCCCCAAGGATTGGGTTTAGCTCATCATGATGAAAACACGCTCAAAAGATTTATTTATAGCTCAAATGTTGATTAAAAGGAAGAAAAGAGATTTGATTTTCTTTGCTTCTCTAGTGCTCTAAACCTCTCCAAAACTCCCCTCTCAAATGTGCTCTCTAGCTCTCTATTTATACACACAAATACACATTACTCAAATATATTCTTCCATAACTCCAAAATCTTCTGCTTTTTAATTAAAAATATTTTCAGGAATTCTCTATATTTCTTTACTAAACCCATATCTTCTTTAATTCGAGGAATAAAATCCAAGATAAAATTTTCTAAGGATATCTTTCTTGTTTAATATAAGATAACTTCCTTTTCCTTCAAAACTTCCTGTTTATAAGGCAATAAGATATTCTTATCTTAAAGATCATAAATCCTTACTGTTGAAACCAAATTTCCCGCCAATATTCTTTTTTTTAAATAAAGAAGTAGGTGGTGCCCATATCCAAATTGCAAGTGTCTTTATCAGCTCGGCTGCCTTGGGGGCGCCCTTATCCATTTTGAGGGTGCCTTTAGTAATTTTGCTGGGGTGTAAAACACCACTTTTCGAGCCAATTTCGCCGCAAGAGCTTATTTCTTTAAAAATACCTACAAAGACATAAAATAACAAAATAAATACAAAATCGAACACTAACAATATATACAATTGAGACATATTAGACACAATAATGCGTCTATCAACTACCCCCAAACTTATTATTTGCTAGTCCCGAGCAAATTTAATCTACAAAATAAAATCCTAACTGACTGTCGCAGGCATCGTCGATTGCACTTAGCATGTGCAACAAGCCTTTAAACCCCTAGGTGGCCCTAGTGGCCGAGTTATAGTCTCGGGAGGGTTTACCAAAGGTGTACCCACAAAACCTTTACTCCATACCCTAGCTATCTACGCAGAACCTTGAAAGGCACTAAAGAACCTCCTTGGTTGGCATACTTATTGATTACGGGAGGAAGTACCCTGATGCGAAATTCCAATTGCTGTACACGAGTTTGCACTCAAGCATACTAAATTCATATATAAGTGACAGAGCTCTACTCAGATAGTCGCACAGGAAAATTCCATGTGCTAGACAAATGTAAATGATATATGAATAGGAATGATGGATGCCAATGACTGTATTTTTATAAGGAAATTGAATGTATTAACTTCTAAAATTTTACTGGGAACAGACTGACATCAATTGTAACCAAGTTTATGGCTTGGAAGTTGTATGTATAATTTTACCTAAAGTGCTATCTTTTCTTGTTGCAGGTCATAACTCATGCAAGTTTGAGTATATTCCCTGATCAGTACTTAAACACAGGAAGTCGATTCACAATGCTACTTTACCTCTGTTTTGGGCCATGATTTCATTTTCAGAAAATCCAGTGTTTTCTTTCGATGAGTTATTTTGTTGTTTGCTTTCTTGGGTATTTTTCCTGCTCTAAGAACGTTCCTTTCTTATGGATGATGCTACTGGTAAAAAAAGAGAATGCATAGAAGGTTGCAACCTATAAAATCTCAAGATCTCTTGTTAAAGATCTTAGTCCTTCGTTGATCTTAGTCCACTGTTGAGTTTTGAGACGCCGTAGTAGTTTTATAGATTCCTTCATTTCATACACAAAATGAAATAAATCATTTTTACGCACAATCTTTCTACTGCATACGCTAGATTTTGTATTCATGAAGTAATAATGAGGAGTCTGGCTCCTTTGTACCAAAGAGGGGTCTGTCCAACAAAAAACTTGGATCACCAACCACTCTGACAATCATGAACGTGAAACTAACTATGTGGGCTAATAAGAGGTTACCATTTAAAATCCAAAGCTCGGTCATGTCTGGAAACTAGAACTTGATCTCGAGCTATACTCTGCCACAAGCTTTGAAAACGAAGATTTCTTGTTTTCTAGTAATTTAGTTGGAGAGTCATATTCCACAGCAAGCCCTGCCACACATAGAATGCTTTTTTATGAAAAATAAGCCTGATATGAAAGTTCCAGACAACAATCACTGTAAGCTGTCTTTTAAAAACGCTTAAAAGTTGTACTTACCATGATCTAGTAGTAGGACCATGTCACTATCAAGTACAGAAGTTATTCTATGCGCGATAGTGATAACAGTACAGTCCCAAAACTGCTGTCTGAGTGTTTGCTGGATGAGATTATCCGTAGCAGTGTCGACAGATGCGGTAGCTTCATCAAGCACCAAGATTTTACTCTTCTTCAGAAGCACCCTCGCTAGACAAACTAGTTGCCTCTGGCCCATACTCCAATTCTCTCCATTTTCAATAACTGTGACCACCCAAATGCACATCATACTGTGAGGAGCGAAATTTGAAGTAATGAAAAATACAAATGCACAAATAGATTGATGCTAAAACATCAATTGATTAAAGAAGTTGCAACTTAACAACAGTTTGAATTTCAAACTTTAAATTCGCAAATGGAATACCTGAAGCACCAAGCTTTCCTTCTTTCTTCCGTACTACTTCTCCCAGTTGGCATTTATCTAGAGCCTATAACAACAAACTTCTGTCATTCAGCATGAACTGTGCAGTAAACACATTCTTTGTGGTAGTAAGTTTGTTGAGGCCACGCCTAATACATATAATGGGGATGCTCTCGAAATGTTTCCAAGACAGACTCAGAAACAACTAAAGTCTAAAACAGATACCTTAACCAATGGTGAGAGTGCTATATCAACAACGGTACTACTTTTTCTTCTTACATGGATGTAGGCAGCCAGCCAAATGAAATTTTCTTTATTTTCAGTTTCAATCTTATATTTGAAAGTCGTGTCTCCTAATTTGGGTATTCAATCTTAGTAGAAATGGACGTACCTCCCAAATCTGTTCATCGGTGTACTCTTCCAGTGGATCTAGGTTGCTTCGCACGGTACCCTCAAACATGGTTGGATCTTGTGGAATTATACTTAACCTTGATCTCAAGTCGTGCAGCCCAATGGTGGAGATGTTAATACCATCTATAAGAATCTGACCAGCAGATGGATCGACAATACGGAACAGTGTCTGAATGAGAGTTGATTTACCACTACCTGTTCTCCCAACTATACCAGTCTTCTTTCCTCCCTGAAATATACATGTAAGACCCCTCAATACAAGAGGCATGTGTGGGGCATACCGAACCTACATCAAATAGTTAACTTTGTCATTTAACCAGTGTCGTGTTTGTTACAGGCAAAGAAATTCAAATTTTGTTCGCACTAGATTTATTACCTGTAGATCACGAATATCAACTTCTCCATGAGATGGCCAATCATGCAATGGCCTACTTGCTTCAATAGCAAGGGGAGGCTCACTAGGGATGGATGAGAATTGAAGTATTCTCTCAACTGATATGATTCTATTCTCGACATTGCAAAGATTCAAAATAACCCATGTTTGTAACATGTTCAAATTAAGTCCATATGTCACCGTTAAACCTGCAACACCTTTAAAATAATAGAGAAAATAAATTAATGTGATTCATTTTCTTCCAGCACTACACGAAACAAAGCAAATCGATATGAAATCTTTTTATGGATTCATATGGGAACTACCTACCAGGATCAATCACACCCTGTGGCATGGAGATCAAGAAAATCGATGACAAGGCAAATATGACGGATGACAACAGGTCCAACCGAAAGCATAGCCACTCCATTGCAACTGCGCTGTAAAATTTAGGTCGGGAACAAGCATCCGTCAACTTCAGGTTTGTGTCCATAAATCTTGGTTCCTGACTAAAACTTCTTATGGTTGTTGATCCCGATATAGTTTCAGCAAAATGTTGAATAACTGGAGCTTTGCAGATTCCAACTAAACGAGCTAGATCTCGAGCGGTGGATATGTAATATCGCTGGCAGATAAGATTGTAACTCGTAAGTATATGATTGTGCAGGAGAAGATAAAACATGCGGCATTTAAAATACTTTATTTTCAAAAAAAAAAGATAAAGCTGGCTTACCTGGTACCAAATGCATATTGCAATTATGGGGATAAACACGATGAAGACCTGCCATGCAACTTGTGACATTACTGCAATTATCCCTAGAAGTTGTATTGTTGAAGAGGCAAGGTATCCCATTTGAGTTGCAATTTTGGTATCCACTGTACTTTGATCTGTAGAAACCTGAAGAAAGCAGCACTGGTTACTTCTAGAATGCTATTAACTAAAACGTCATTAAAATAACATGAATGAAAGAACAAAAATGACCATCCATGTTTTCTCACTCTATTTAGTATCCTTCCACTCGGTGTGGAATCAAAAAATGACATGGCAGCTCGAAAAATACACAAATGCATTTTGTTGAAGAGCAGAGTTGCATTCTTGTATCCAGCAGTTGCAACAATAGTGGTCCTCACAAGAACGCAAAGGGAGCTTCCTACAGCCAACAGAACGTATACAAGGATGAGAGTGGAGCCTTTAACCGGAGATTCTACATCCTTTGATATCGGGGTTGCCCAAGCCATCCAGTAATTGCTCCCAATTTGAAGGGCCTGGAAAGTTACCTGCACTAGCAGTATCAGTGGTACAAGTGCACCTCCATATGCAGTGGTTATATATTTCCAATACACCCAAAAACCAACTTGGCCTTTCTCTGTCTCTTCTTTTTGAACCAGCTGGCCTTGTGGCACTACTGTTTCATCAGCTTTACATTCCTGTTCTTCTCTTTTATCTTCTTTTTTATGCACCACTTGCTGAAAATTCTCTCCGGCGTCAGTTATTTTTACTCCTGCCTCAAAAGAATCAAGGGCCGACATTGCTATTTCATGTGCACCAACCAGTTCCATAAAATCTGTTCCTGAATTGAGAATATCCTCATATTTCCCTGCTTGAGTAATCTTCCCATCTTTCAAAACCTGACATAGAAAATATTCGGTAAGGAACTCAAAAAATCGAAACTGGGAGAGAAAAAGAGACAAGAATGTACCAAAATAAGATCGGCAGAAGGTAAGAATTCCACTTGATGTGTAACATAAATCACAGTTTTGGAACTCAAAAGCCCAAGTAGACATTCCTGTTGGGCAGACATTTGTTAATACACCTACTTAACTTGGACGTGAAGAGTGCAAATAGAGATTTGTCAGAGAAACAAATGCACCCAATAACAAGAATTAGAAGCTAAATGAGTTACCTTAAAAATGTGTGATCCCGTGTGAGCATCGACTGCACTAAAAGGATCATCAAACAGATAAACATCAGCATCCTGGTATATAGCACGAGCAATTTGTATTCTTTGTTTTTGTCCACCACTCAAATTGATTCCCCTTTCCCCTATGACTGTCTGATCACCAAAAGACAAAATCTCCAAGTCCTTTTTCAGTGAACATGCTTCGAGGACCCTGCCATACATTTCCCTGTCCATTTCCTTACCAAACAAAATGTTATCCTCAATCTTTCCGCTCTGTATCCATGGGGACTGAGCAACAAAAGCCTTCGTTCCGCTAATCTTAACCGTACCAGATACCTTGGGTACCTCTCCTAAGATGCAGGAAAGAAAGCTCGACTTTCCTGAGCCAACAGTACCGCAGACAGCTACTCTCATGCCATGATTTACTTGAATATTTAGATCTCTCAATGTAGGAGTTGACAAAGAGAGATCCCACGAGAAATTCCCGTTTTCAATTTCAAGTGCAATACCAGAAGCACTTCTTGGAAGTTTCTCGACTATGTTGTCGTCAAGGTCACTGAGACAGAGGAATGAGGCAATTCTATCAAGTGAAACTTTAGCCTGAGCTACCATTGAAATTGTGTCAGGGAGTTTATAAATAGGCTCTTGTAGAATCCTGAACGTTGCAAGTGCTGATAGAATCTTCCCCGACTCCAGTGGAATTCCCATAAGCATGCACGCTCCGAAAGTGACCACAGACACAAAAGTGGGCGCACCCCAAAAGAGAAAGGTGGTCATGGCTGATGTATAGACATACTTCTTCAACCATCCTTCTTCGCTTTTCCTGAGATCAATAATCTTAGACAAAAACTTCATTTCCCAGCCTTGGAGCTTCAGAATTCTCATGTTCCTAAGTATCTCTGATGTTGCTTTCATCCTTTTATCTTTTGACGCCATCAATTTTTCTTGGAAATTCTCCTGCATTGCACCCAGAGGAACATTTGCCAGCATTACAATGACAGTGGCAACAAAAGCTGCAACTGAAGCAAGCCCAAGGTTTTTGTACAAGATAATCAAGGCTAAACCGACTTGGATTGGAACCATCCATAGGTCATGCATACACCTGCTGAAATCCCCTATCCTCTCAGCATCCACAGTCATGAAATTAATGATCTCACCGCTTGAGTGACACTGTCTCGACTGGCTTGAAAGAGTCAGACCCTTCGAATAGATGGCCCCAACCAGTGCAGCTTTGACTCTTACACCAGCCTGTTGCTGCATGAAAAACCAGTGCCTTTGTGCAAGGCACTCAACGAGCTTTGCAAGGAAAAATACAGACACCAAAACATAACCCTCGTGATTGAATTCTTGATGGCCATTGAGACATTGGACAAAGGTATCAATAAGGTAAGGCCCAACATAGGTAGCAACTGTGTAAATCATTGCTAGTAAAGCTGTCACTGCAACTTTTCGCCAAACCGAGCAGACTATTGCCTTAACTAATTTGAACGTTTCGACTTCACTACTGGCACAATAAAATTCAAGCTTATTTCTAAAAATTGGGTAGACACCGTTAACACTATCAGAAATATCTAATTCAGGAACATCCTCAATGTCTAGCGTCTTCCTATTACCAACACCAAGCAAAGAGCCCATCCAAGAGAAAGTGAGGAGACTGAAAAAACTAGCTGTAGAAAAGGGAGTTGCATTTTCACCACTGTTATTCTTACTCGACTCATTAAACCTACTAGTATTACCATTTATATCACCACCCTTAAACCTATTGGCATTCAAAAGAGGCTCATGAAGGGTATTTTCTGCATTCTTCTTGACAGAAACCCCAGCACAGAAGATGAATAAACCCATCACAGAAGATATAACATCCAAAACCCAAAATCGTGCAGGAAAAATTTGATCTTTTTGATACATGACAAGGTCTATAACTAGAAAATAACAAGACATAAAAGAGCTAAAACCCCACCAAACCCTCAACAAGACTGGAAATTTCAGCTCACTTGACAATTGAACATGTAAATAAGCAAAAATTGAAATCCAAGCAAGAACTCTAAGTACTAAATCAAATTGAACCAAAATCCTTTCATCAGACCAACCATTTGTGCACCAAATAAACTGACTAAGCCCAAATATGATAAGATTAAGTAGTGATAAACCTAAGCAAGATAACAAAAGGGTTGGCTTATAATACAAAAGAAATCTGGTTTTCTCTTTGAAGCTGCTTTGTATAGAAGGAGGACTAGGATTAACAGCTTTGAGTCTCTTCAGTATCCAATAGATAAACAGAGCTAGAAACAGAATGAGGTGTAAACAAGCTGAAAATCCATGTAAAAACATGGGTTTACTGAATATCATTAGAGAATTAGTGTATGATGAGAAGATCACCATGATCATATCCATTTTTTAGTGAATTTCCTTACTGTTGTTTTTTAGTGATATGGGTACTTATAGTTAAACCAGGACAGAATAGAAAAGTATATCTTAAATGTTGTCACATGAATAATGGAATCAAGTTTATAGAAAAACAAGGGTAGTAAAAATTTTTATTCCCTTGAAGACTAGACTAGGTTTGGTGTTATTGGGGATATACCGTGGTGTGCAAGTACTTTTGACTCTTGACTCATGGGAAGAGCACTAGAAAATACCAGACAAAAAAGGTGACATGTTAGACATAAAGGTGTTATGTTTTTAATTAAAAACAAGTGGGGAGTTGGTGATTGGGTCTAGGTTGCCTTTACTCGATGGGATTTGTTTTTTCTCTTCTCGATTCTGGCTCCGACAGCATAGAACTTTGTTTCAACGGGATATCTGTAATTAATGAGTATGAATTAACTTTGTGGGTTAATTCATCCGGCTACTTGGTTTGCCAAACCAAGCATCAGATAGTGCACTCGGAAGTCGGGTTGCTAGTGCAGGTACCAAACTTGGTATATTAACAATTGTAAGAAATTCAAAAGCAAAAAATATGGTTGTACAACTTAATTGACTTTATTGAATATAGGACAACCAAAACTGGATGATACAATAACGAGAGCTCCCAACGATTCTTTTGCTCATTTCTTTTTACTTAAGAACTAAAATGCCAGAAATTTCTATATAAAAAGCTCAAAACTAATTAACTAGTCGACTACGTTGTATGAATTATAACCAAACAGGAAATCAAGTTACTGTAATAAGGTACCTGTGAGGCATCCCAGAGAGCTTCCACTGCATAGTGAAACCCACTGTATCGTCATCATCTTTGTTATTATCTTCATTATCTTCAACTCCATTCTTAAAAAGTGGTTACCAACTTACCATTTAAAATCCAAAGCTCGATCATGTCTGGAAACTAGAACTTGATCTCGAGCTATACTCTGCCACGAGCTTTGAAAACGAAGATTTCTTATTTCCTAGCAATTTAGTCGGAGAGTCGTATTCCACAGCAAGCCCTGCCACACGTATGAATTTTTCTTATCAAGATGAGTGTGACTGCAAAAGTTCCAGACAACAATCACTAGATAAGCTGTCTTTTGAAAACACTTAAAAGTTGTACTTACCATGATCTAGCAGTAGGACCATGTCACTATCAAGTACAGAAGTTATTCTATGCGCGATAGTGACAACGGTACAATCCCAAAACTGCAGTCTGAGTGTTTGCTGGATAAGATTATCAGTAGCAGTGTCGACAGATGCGGTAGCTTCATCAAGCACCAAAACTTTACTCTTCTTAAGAAGTACCCTTCCTAGACAAACTAGTTGCCTCTGGCCCATGCTCCAATTCTCTCCATTTTCAATAACTGCAACCAACCCCAATGTATATCAGCAGGTGTTTATAGTATATTGGGAGGAGTTGAAGACTTGAAGTAATGAAAAAAAATAGAACGAATATATGTAAATCAGATTGATACCGAAACATCAATTGATTAAAGGTCTTGGAAGCTGCAACTTAACAACTAATTTGAATTTCTAATTACAATGAAATACCTGAAGCATCAAGCTTTCCTTCCTTTTTCCGTACTTCTTCTCCGAGTTGGCATTTATCTAGAGCCTACACAACAACAAACTTCTGTCATTCAGCATTTAATATGCACTTATTTAACATAGATTAGATAGCTTATAACGATAGTTCAAGACGACTAGGTACAACACTGGACCTCTAGAGAAATTATCCACATGTACTTTGTGGGAATCAGTTTGTTGAGGCCGCACCTAGTATAAGATGTGGATGCTCTAAAAATATTCCTAGGGCAGACCAAGAAGTGCACATCCACTTGCAACTAAAATGGCCTAACTTCACCACTGGTGAGAGTGCTGCATCAACAAGAGTACAACTCTTTTTTCTTACATGGATGTGGACAGCCGGCCAAAGTAATAAAAAAAAAAAAAAAAAAAAAAAAAAAGTTATCCCTTATAACTCGAAATATTATATTCTTGAAAGTCTTCTTTCCTAATTTGGATAATATATCTGTGCAAATGAACGTACCTCCCAAATCTGTTCATCGGTATACTCCTCAAGTGGATCTAGGTTGCTTCGCACGGTACCCTCAAACATGGTTGGATCTTGTGGAATTATACTTAATCTTGATCTCAAGTCGTGCAGCCCAATGGTGGAGATGTCAATACCATCTATGAGAATCTGACCAGCAGATGGATCAACAATGCGGAACAATGTCTGAATGAGAGTTGATTTACCACTACCTGTTCTCCCAACTATACCAGTCTTCTTTCCTCCCTGAAATACACATGTAAGACCCCTCAATACAAGAGGCATGTGTGGGGCATACCGAACCTACATCAAATAGTTAAACTCATCAATCACCCAGTATCATGTGTTTGTTAGTACAACTGGCAAAGAAATTCAAAAAAAATAAAAAAATCACAGTAGAGTTATTACTTGTAGGTCACGAATATCAACTTCTCCATGCGATGGCCAATTATGCAATGGGTTACTTGCTTCAATAGCAAGGGGAGGTTCACTAGGGATGGATGAGTATTGCAGTATTCTCTCTACTGATATGATTTTATTCTCGAGATTGCAAAGATTCCAGATAACCCATGCTTGTAACATGTTCAAATTAAGTCCATATGTCACTGCTAAACCCGCAACACCTTTAAAACAGAAGAGAAAATAAAAGAATGTGATGTTCTTCCAGTACTACGCCAAGCAACTTGAATAGAAATCTTTATAGATTCATAAAGGAACTACCTACCTGGGTCAATCACTCCCTGTGGTATGGAGATCAAGAAAACCAATGAGAAAGCAAATGTAATGGATGACAACATGTCCAAGCGAAAGCATAGCCACTCCATTGCAGCAGCATTATAGAATTTGGGTCGGGAATATGCATCTGTCAACTTCAGGTTTGTGCCCATGAATCTTGATTCCTGACTAAAACTTCTTATGGTTGTTGATCCTGATATAGTTTCAGCAAAATGTTGAATGACTGGAGCTTTGCAGACCCCAACTAGACGAGCTAGTTCTCGTGCCCCGGATATGTAATATTGCTGGCAGAAAATTTTGAACTTGTAAGTATATGCTTGTGCAGGAAAAGATTGAAAACATGCAGTGTTATTAGATATTTGATACAGACGTAGGTCATAAAAGACTGTAATATGACTTCAACTCGTCTTATGTGAGAATATTTTATATTCGAAAAACATGGAAAGTTGGCTTACCTGGTACCAAATGCATACTGCAATTACGGGAATAAAAACAATGAAGACCTGCCATGCAACTTGTGACATTACTGCAATTATCCCTACAAGTTGTATTGCTGAAAAGGCAAGTCCTCCAATTTGATATGGAATGTTCATATCCACTGCACTTTGATCTGTTGAAGCCTGAAGAAAGCAGCACTGGTTACTTTCCTAAATCTATTAACTTTAAAATCATCAAACAAACATAAATCTGGGAATAGAAAAAATGAGCAAAAACAACCGTTCATGTTTACTTACTCTATTTAGTATCCTTCCACTCGGGGTGGAATCGAAAAATGACATGGCTGCTCGAAAAATACACAGATGCATTTTGTTGAAGAGCAGAGTTGCGGTCTTGTATCCAGCAGTTACAAGAAGAGCGGCCCTCACAAGAATGCAAAGGGAGCTTCCTACAGCCAACACAACGTATACAAGGATGAGAGTGGAGCCTTTAACTGGAGGTTCTACATCCTTTGATATCGGGGTCGCCCAAGCCATCCAGTAATTGCTCCCAATTTGAAGGAGCTGGAAAATAACCTGCGCTAGGAGTATAAATGGTACAAGTGCTCCTCCATATGCAGTGGTGATATATTTCCAATAAACCCAAAAACCAACTTTCCCTTTCTCTCTTTCTTCTTCTTCAACCAGCTGGCCTTGTGGCACTACTGTTGCATCAGTTTTACTGTCTAGTTCTTCTCTTTTATCTTCTTTTTTAAGCAAATCCTGTTGCAAATTCTCCCCAGCATCACTTATCTTGTTTCCTGGCTCAAAAGAATCAAGAGCAGACATGGCTTTTTCATGCGCACCAACCAGTTCCATAAAATCTGTTCCTGAATTAAGAATATCCTCATATTTCCCTGCTTGAGTAATCCTCCCATCTTTCAAAACCTGATATCAAAAATATTCAGTTGGGAAACAACCAAACTAAACTGACTATATACACATGAGAGAGAGAGAGAGAGAGAGTATACCAAAATAAGATCAGCAGAAGGTAAGAATTCAACTTGATGTGTCACATAAATCACGGTTTTGGAACTCAAAAGCCCCAGTAGACATTCCTGTTGTGCAGACATTTGTTAGTAATATTCAATACACATGCTTAACTCGGACATGAATTTGGACGTGAAGAGTGGATTTGCTAAGAGTAACGAATGCACAATGAATTACCTTAAAAATATGTGATCCCGTGTGAGCATCGACTGCACTAAAAGGATCATCAAACAAATAAATATCAGCATCCTGGTATATAGCACGAGCAATTTGTATTCTTTGTTTTTGGCCACCACTCAAATTGATTCCCCTCTCCCCTATAACAGTCTGATCCCCAAAAGACAAAATCTCCAAGTCTTTTTTCAGGGAACATGCTTCGAGGACCCTGTCATACATTTCCCTGTCCATCTCCTTACCAAACAATATGTTCTCCTCAATCTTTCCGCTCTGTATCCATGGGGACTGAGCAACAAAAGCCTTTGTTCCACTAACCTTAACTGTACCAGATACCTTTGGTACCTCTCCTAAGATGCAGGAAAGCAAGCTCGACTTTCCGGAGCCGACAGTACCACAAACAGCTACTCTCATACCATGATTTACTTGAATATTCAAATCTTTCAATGTAGGAGTTGATAAAGAGAGATCCCACGAGAAATTCCCATTTTGTATCGCTAGTGCAATACCAGAAGCACTTCTTGGAAGTTTCTCAACTATATCGTCTTCAAGGTCACCAAGACGGAGGAATGAGGCAATTCTATCAAGTGAAACTTTAGTCTGAGCTACCATTGATATTGTGTCTGGGAGATTATATATAGGCTCTTGTAGAATCCTGAATGTTGCAAGCGCTGATAAAATCTTTCCCGACTCAAGTGGAATTCCCATAAGCATGCACGCTCCGAAAGTGACCACGGACACAAACGTGGGAGCACCCCAAAAGACAAAGGTGGTCATGGCTGATGTATAGACATACTTCCTCAACCATCCTTCTTCGCTTTTCCTGAGATCAATAATCTTAGACAAAAACTTCATTTCCCAGCCTTGGAGCTTGAGAATTCTCATGTTCCTAAGAATCTCTGATGTTGCCTTCATCCTTTTATCTTTTGCCGCCATCAATTTTTCTTGGAAATTCTCCTGCATTGAACCCAAAGGAACATTTGCCAGCATCACAATGACAGTGGCGACAAAAGCTGCAACTGAAGCAAGCCCAAGGTTCTTATACAAGATAATCAATGCTAAACCGACTTGGATTGGGACCATCCATAAGTCATGCATATACCAACTGAAGTCTCCAATCCTCTCAGCATCCACAGTCATGAAATTAATGATCTCCCCGCTTGTGTGACCCTGTCTCGACTGGCTTGAAAGGGTCAGACCCTTCCGATAGATAGTCGCAACTAGGGCAGCTTTAACTCTTACACCAGCCTGTTGCATCATAAAAAACCAATGCCTCTGTGCAAGGCACTCAACGAGCTTCGCGACGAAGAATACAGATACCAAAACATAACCCTCGTGATTGAATTCTTTATTGCCATTGAGATATTGGACAAAGGTATCAATGAGGTAAGGCCCAACATAGGAAGCAAATGTGTAGATGATAGCTAGTAAAGCTGTCACTGCAACTTCTCTCCAAACCGAGTAGATTAATGCCTTAACTAGTTTGAACGTTTTTACTTCACTTCCGTCACAATAAGATTCGAGCTTATTTCTAAAAATTGGGTAGACACCATTAACACTATCCCGAATATCTAACCCAGGAACATCTTCGATGTCTAACGTCTTCCTATAACCAACACCAAGCAAAGGTCCCATCCAAGAGAAAGTAAGGAGACTGAAAAAACTTGCAGTAGAAAACGGAGATGCATTTTCACCATTACTATTCTCATTAACCCTACTAGTATTGGCATTCTTATCACCACCATTAACACCATTACCATTCAAAAGAGGCTCATGAAGGGTATCTTCTGCATCCTTCTTGACAAAAACCCCAGCATAAAAGATAACCAAACCCACAACAGCAGATGTAACATCCAAAACCCAAAATTGTGCAAGCAAAATTCGATCTTTTCGATACAAAACAAGGTCTATAACTAGAAAATAACATGACATTAAAGAGCTTAAACCCCACCAAACCCTCAACAAGACTGGAAATTTCAGCTCCCTCTTGAATTGAACATGCAAATAACCAAAAATTGAAACCCAACCAAGAACTCTAAGAACTAAATCAAATTGAACCAAAACCCTTTCATCAGACCAACCTTGTTTATACCATATGAACTGATTGAATCCACAAATGATAACATTAAGAAATGATAAACCTAAGCAAGATAATAAAAGGGTTGGTTTATAATATAAAAAAAACCTGGAATTTTTCTCTTTGGAGCTCCTCTGCATAGGAGAACTAGCAGCAGGAGCTTTGAATCGCTTCAATACCCAATTGATAACCAAAGCAAGAAACAGAGTGAGGTGTAAACAAGCTGAAAACCCATGTAAAAACATGGGTTTAGTGAAAATCATTAGAGAATTAGTGTATGATGATGAGAAGAACATCATGATTTCCACTTTTAATTTTCTCCTGGTTATGGATTATTTTTAGTAAAGCCCAGGAGAGAATAGAAATGAATATCCTGAATCCCCATGAAGGAATCAAATTTATAAGGGATTTTTGATTCCTTTGAAAACTAGAACCGTGGTGTGCAAGTACTTTTGACTCTCAAGTCGTCATGGAAAAAGATCACAAGAAGATACCAGACAAAAAGAGGTGGCATCTCGATGCGAAGGTGTTCTGTTTTTGTATGACTCTCGGAGTGTTTTACAGATTAAAAAACCTCCTTTCTAATTGGGGAGTGGGGATACCTTTCCGAGAAAAGATAAAACAAGTGAGGATTCGTTGTTATTTTGTGGTTCTTTTTAACTAAATTTTTACCACAGTGTTTAGATAGGTCCCTAAAATGTTTAAAATATAGGCAAGATAGTTTTTCAATTGAAAAGGACTTAGGCAAAAATTTCGAGACATATTGAATTTCGAGGCATCATTTAACAGAGTCAAAATAAGATCACTGTGCAGTAGTATTTTGCTAATGACAAAACTACCCTTTTTCGTCTTTTAATTTTGGTTTTCAAGTTTTTATGCAACTTATTTGCCGAATTTCGGGGTATTTTTCATACACGAAAAACAATGAGAAGTCCGATTGATCACTTGTCAGCCGAACCTAGGTGTTTCTAAACATTCCTAGGATCGGATGACAAGTTATCAACTGAACTTTATTATATAACTAGGGCTTAACCCGTGCCGTTATTTTTATCTCTAATACGATATTGTTCACATTCGTTTTGCTTCATTTTTTCGTGGGTAATTATTTTAATATTCAAATAGGTGTTGGCCAGAAAAATAATGGGTTACCTGATCTTTTTATTTTATTATCTGGCCGGAGTAATAATGTTGTTCGAACATGATTTTTTTTTTTTTAAAAGACAATAGATATTTTTCCCATTTACTATTTCATCCCACCGTAATTTTGAATTTCAAAAAGAATATTTCATCGAACAATACATATACCTAAACTTCCAATCCAACTCCATGACGTTTATGAATACGTGAATTCCGAAATTATTCACAACTAAGGATCTACGGTGTGAAGCAAAAACCCATAATATTTTCCCTACTGTAGATAAAAACTAATTTTTTTCTTTGCAAATGCGAGAGTTATAAAAATGAAGAACCCTTGGCTATTGGGAGGCTGAGATATACATGTGTGAGCTGAAAAAATAAACTTATAAAAGTAAATCAAAACACGTGCAAAATTCTTTTTCAATTCTTTCTAAATCATATTGATAACATAAAACTGAAGAAATTCGTGGATAAAACATTTTCGCATCAACTATGCTAAGTAGTGCATGACTTTCTCACATCTAGTGTTACTAAAGTAATTTGGAACAATAAAGAACATGGTCATATTGATATCTGTATCTACATAAATTCAACTAACCTTCTGAAGAAAAATTGTTAGTTTCAAGGTAGAGCCGACACAAACTTCTGTCGCCTTCAATTTTTAGAACACACACTGGGTTTAATCGGCCTTGAGAACAGATACCCCAACATTAGTCAAATAATGTCTACAAATCCGGGATCGAAAAGCAGTGCTAACATGAAAAATGAGACTAACATCAGTGTTACAAAGATAATACCTTATATGTATCAAATTCTGTTAACCAAACATGTATTCAAATTAAAAAGTCTTCAAATTAACACAAAAATATAAAAGAACCCAAGTTAATTCAATACTTGCATAAACAAAACTAATAAGAGAATCTCGTAATTATTAAATACTTTTAAAATCACTATTAGAGATTTAATTGCATGCCTCATTAAAAATTACGGCAGGACGAAATCACCAAATTAATCTGTATAAATTTCACTGGATGTGTAGCAATTCGGAGAAGTTTACACTTGTGGTGATGCACTCCATCTAAGTGTTGTTCGATTGAATTATTTTTTTTAGAAGGTTTCGGTTTTCATTAGAGAAACTGCGAGGGATTGTTTCATTATATTCATTATCATTCAGAAATCCAAGAGCCAACTTGCACTCTTCTTACGGGATCTCAATACAACCGTAGATTTTATCTATTGAAGGGAGAAATCTTGATACTAAATATGTAATTTTTAGTGTGTATTATATAACGTGACATCCCAGTGGTTTTTTTAATTGTCATGTATTTTAACCGAGTATATTTTAGCATTAAGACGATCAACCACATTTCTACTTTATAATGTTATCCTTATGTAGCGGCACATAATTAACATAGTCAATTACTACTCACTAATACCCGCCAGCACCACAAAACCACCCGATATTACTTATTTCTCCACCACCACCACCACCCCTGCCCATCCCTCGTAGAATATTGGGCACACTTCTAACTTTTAATCCCAGACGTCATGTATAAAGTTGAAGTTGAGCAAACTTAGGTCGTTAATTAATTTATTCAACTATATGTTTTTTGTAAATACTGAAAACCATGCGTACGAACGGTTACCAAAGATAGCAGTGGTACCATTTGATCCAATGATCATGATCATTTTGTCTTAAATGATTTGGTATCATCCCCGAAATATTTGTTACCCGCCTTTATTAATCATGTCAAAAACAACCAACTATATCTTTCACAATACAATGTTACCAGTCATGTAAAAACTTTTTATTATTATTTTTGATTCAAAAAGAAAAAACCAATACCACCACCATTAAAACCATCCACCGCCACTATTTCTTCCACCAAAACTAATGTTACCGCCACTACCACTTACTAACACCGGCCACCGCTTCCACCACCTAATACTTCTTCTACTACCGCCGCCACCACTAATATCTATTGAAATAATTTTTATCAAAATTATTTATTGATGGAATATATTGATTAAGGGACATTTATGATGTAAAATTAATAAATCATTTATTATGAGAAATTAATGAGACACCAATTGATAAAATACTTACACTAACATTTAAGTTAAACAAACCATGACCGTGATTTATCTTCTCTCTAGACAGATCTGGACCACCACTTACAAAGGCAAACTTAACCAAGCTTTGTTTTGTATTTTAGATAAGAAACCTATTATAGGGGCTCCAACCAAATGGTTTTGAGGGCTCAAAAAATGACAAATCCGGGTCATGAAATAGTAATCTAAACAAACCCTTATCCTACTAGTTTTATTAATGCTAAAATACTCTCAATTAATTAGTGTTGTGATGAAGATGATGATCATATACAAAAAAAAAACTAAATCTATTATCTTCTCCTTCTCTTTTCATTGATAAATCATGATGAAGATGATGATCATAAAAAAAACCTATTATTTTTCTTCCTCTCTTCTTCTTCTCCATCGCGATGAAGATGACGATCACAAAAAAAAAAGTAATAAAATCCATCACTTATTTTTGCTTTTAAAAACCCCGAAATTCGAATTGTAAACTAATCTACGGTTGGGGATTATTTATCGACCCAACCATAGGTAGAGACTACGGTATGGAAGTATAAATATTTCAAACCGTAGGATTTTTGAACCCTGAGTTTACGGTTTGAAAGTTATGAACTCCAAACCGTAAGTAACTTACGGTGGAGAAAAAACACCGTAATCAAAATCAGCTAAACCTAGGTTTGGAAGTATGAATATTCCAAACCGTATGCAAATTCAGTTAAATCTACGGTTTGGAATTATGATTTTTTCAAACCGTAGACAATGCCTACGGTTTGGAATTATGAACCTATGGTGGAGAATTCAAGTTTCAATTTTTTCACTTAAGAATTAACCAACGGTTTGAAAAACAAATTGTATGCGAAATCCGTTAAACATATGGTTTGGAAGTATGAATTTTCCAAACCATATGCATATTTAGCTAAACCTACGGTTTGAAATTATGAGTTTTTCAAACCGTAGGCAAAATCAGGGTACCCTACGTTGGATGTGTATTCATCTATAACTACCTACGGTGGGGAAATTTTTTCGAATAAAATTTATGTACGGTTTGGAAATACAAAATTTCCCACCGTAGAATGGGTCTATGGTGGGGAGTTCATCTTTTTCACACCGTATACATTTCTGAAACAGCTTCTCAAAAACCTAATTTGATCAAATTTACACACATGCGATGAAAAACAGAGAAAAAGGAAAGGGGTTTTCGATTCATAATTGAGTCATTGCGGATGGTTTGGCTCATCTTGTTATGGTAGAGGTTTTAACCGGCGGAGATTGATTTTGAGAATGGACAATAATAGTCGTTTGAGAGGAAGAAGATAAAGAAAAGGAAGAGGAGGAGATGGGGGGAGAAGAAGAGGTGATGGTGGGAGAAGGGGTTTTGGTTTGGTTATTAAATGGTGAAGGATATTTTCGTATTTTTACTATAGATTAGATCCCCTAATCTTCATTTTGGATATTTGAATCCATGGGAGCCCTCAAAACCTTTTCCTTGGAGCCCCTATAATAGGTTTCTACAATAATTGTCGAGCTTATGTTCGACTGATTCGAGCAAAATATAGGATAGTCGAACTAAGTGTTACTCTTCATAGAGTGAAGTCCAGCTATCGTTTTTGTGTTTAATTATCAGTTGAAATGTTCATTAGCACCTTCGAAATGAAAAAAAGTAAGCAGATTGGCTGATAATTTGTTCAAATTATAAGACGAACCTCACTCGCCAAGTTAGTGCAGCGTGATAATTGTCGGATTTGAGTTCAAGCTGTCAGTTGCGAGTGTGTGTGCATCACACGCATGCAAAAGTGAAAGAGCAAGTTAGAGATGGTTATAAAGTGGCTTTATAACCGAGTTTAGCATAGCCTAACCGTTCGAGACAAGTGTGGCGCCATTCTGCAATCTAGCGAAAAAGGTAGCAATTAAAAAGGAATTGTTGCGTTTAGGGAACTGCCTAACTGAGTTGCATACGGATTGGCCCCTGGTTCTTGGCATTATAAATAGCCAGAGAACCTTTGCAAATGCAAGTCTTCAAGTGTAGAGGAACTACATAGCAGTAGAGAGTCTTTTTGTATTAGGCTTAGAGAATAAGCTTGTAAGTCTATTGGTTGGACAGGATTTTGTAATCTTCCCCTTAAGCTAATGAAAGAGAGTTTGTTGGCTTAGAATTTTCTATATGTTCTGTTGATTCGAAACTACTCCCCAAGTTTTGTGTTACATAATCATGGCATTAACCCCTTTGTAGTATGGGATACATTGTTGGTAAAGAGAAAATCTAGGTTAAGTCTTCTGTTGCATAACTCAGTGTAGTTGGCTGTTTGCATAGGTGCAAACTTATAAGGTTGAAATACGAGTGGGTGATTAGAGATCACTGAACCACTGTATTTCCGGGTTACACTTTCGCAATTTTTTTTGTTGCAAGATGCATTTGAAGGTGTGACAGTTCGGGTATCAGAGCACGTATTGCTCTGTTTTGGCTTTATTTTTGGGAGATTTTCTCTATTTTGCTCGAGTTTAGTTGCTGAAATTGTTAGATCGTAATGGCTGGTAAGAAGAGTACGATGGATACCTTAATTGATAGGGTAACGGACTTGGAAGACATGGTTGGTGATGAGGTGCTGATCGCTATCGTATGCGTCAAAAATAAATTCACTTTCTTACTTACAAATAATATGGATTAAGTATATGATAAGAAAGAGTTCGTTCCACGGAGAGGCTATTGTTGTTAGATAATTTCAGTTTCCAATGTAACCAGGGGGGATTTTGATTTTATCAAAGCAACACAAAGTAAATCAAAGGAATAAAATAATATTGGAAGTAATCAATATGGAGAATATATTGGTCAAGAGGTTGTATCATTCACAAACATGTATTTTCATCAATGACTAGAATTGATATTTTAATCTCTCATTTATTAGAAGTCCTAGGATATCTTGATCGCAAGAATATCTCGCTAATTTCCTGATTTCATCACAAATACATTAAAAGATGCACATGTGAATTCTACCTAGAAAGCAACCTAAAGTGTAAAAGCACAATTAAGTTTAACTTCCTAAGAGCACTAAGTTCTATGAAATAAGACTAATCAATGCAAACGAACATGTAAAAGAACTAATCCATTTTAACAAAGGTTAGGATTCATATGCGATTCTAAAGATGTATCACTACAATTAATAAGCACACTATGCTACTTATAATCAGGAATTCACAACTTTTACGTATTAAAAATCCTAATATAGCTTTAGAGATGAAAACAAATCCAATTGATTCCGGACTCAACCAAACTAGCAATCAAATCATGTGACAATATTAATAATGAATCATAAACAATAAAGTTGAGACAAAACTAATTCATTGATTCAAACATCATGTTGAGAAATCAATTTAACCCTTAACCAATAATGGGAGTTTAGCTACTCATAACTTTTGAGTTCATCATAATCAATAATAAAATGAAGAAGATGAAAAATAATGAAAGCAAACCCTAGTCGCCGCTATTTCCAAAAGCTCCAAGTAGTAGTAGAATACGTGATAATCCCAAAGAAGTGGATCAGGGAAAACTTACGGAGCCATACAATACTTTCACATAGAAGTGGATCAGGGAAAGATCAATACTACGGAATATATAAAGATTTATTCTATTTTCATCAATACTTGCATAATGATACCATAGACTTAATCTTTGTTATCAAAAGTTCATTATATTTTCCATCAATATTTACATAAAGACATATAATATACTTAACTTTTGACATATATGGGACAATTATAGTTCACGGACGCAAACGCTCATATCCCATAACAATTTTTGCAATATATAAAACCAATAAATATTAATACTGCAAAATCATCTTCCAAATAAACTTTAGAATTTAAATAAATAAATCTAAAAACATTGCAAGATGAAAATCGTTGGCAATAGCTATGTGTACTCACAATAATTGTTATACCAAACCCTAGTTATCCTTCTTAAAACATAAGAATAAATTCTCATAAGAAGTTTCCTAGACATTAAGACCTTTGAAAAATTCTTTATCGTCCCCGTACTCATTGTCATCAACATCAATTGGAACATAAGGTTCATGAAGAAAGGAGTCAATTTCTACAAACCTTCTTGATTGATGCCGAACCAGGGCCTTCTGGATTTCAAGAGTCCTAAAAACAATAGCCTTTATTTGTTGCATCTCCCTTGTTTCCTTCAACTCTTCAAGAACACCAGAAAACTTTTGAAGATTTGAAAGGACAACCCTTGGTTTCCTCATATTCCTCCTTTTTCTTTTCAAGGAAGAGGGTAATGGAGATTTATCTTTTTCCTTCATGATTGATGGATTAATAATCATATTAACATCTTTTCCATCAGAAGTCATAATGCTTGGAGTCTCCATACAAATATGGGTTTGTGAGAGAAATTCACAAAGCAATCTCTACAAGTAAACTTGTGATAAAAAGAGTTCTTAAAGGAAGGAAAAAGGAATGTTGGGTTACTGAACCTTTATACAAAGTAAGAAGATTCACGTACGCACAACTCTCAACCCTAAAGAAGGCAGAATTGTCGATTTTAACCCTCCTTTAATGGATTAAAACATGGAAACCTCTCTTTAATACCAATCTAGGATATGAAAAGATCAACCGAGAATAAAATAAAAGAAACTTTTTCTTTTTCTTAAGACCTGACAGTGCTAAACTCTTATCTCTTTGGGATCATACATTTGAGACAAGATGAACAGCCAATACAATTAAGTTGTGTTCGGGTGAACAATGATCTGTCCACCATGACCTTTTTGGAAAGAGTTCCTAAAGTCCTCTTTCATAGAATGTTTATACCATGTTTTTTCTGTAGTGGTCTAACTTTTTCTTTAAAATAAATTAATTTCTTTGGAGAAGAGTTGAGTTTACGTACCTCAGACGACTTCTCAACAAGTTTGAGCTTGTTTGTTAATCGATTTGCTTTCTGTTGAAGTTTGTTGACATATCTCACTTTGTGCTTGTACTTGAAACAATTAGAGAGTTCGTGACCCTTAATAGTACCGTAAGAACATTTCAAAGTGGAGGATGGTTCAGACACCATTGCGGAGCAAGATGCTAGAGAAATTATAGTACCTGAAATATTAGAAATAGAATTTCCAGTAGACAGAGAAAAATCCATTTTATCCTCCAAGATAGTTGAAGAAGTTTTTCCAGAAAAAATATCAAGATTGATGTGAGTATTGCTACAATTATCAAAATCAATATTTTTAGCAAGGAGTACAACACTTGATTTTTCATCTTCATTTGAATCATAGGAATCAGACATTTTATCAAGAGTTGCAGCAAGACCTTTGTTCCCAGTGTATTTTCTATGATTTGGGACACTCATTGGCAAAATGACCAAAACCTTTACACTTGAAGCACTGAGGCATATCCTCATCATCGGTATCGACGGTGTCCCTGTTTTTAGGAGGAGCACGGTCATGAGGTTTGACTGATTACCTGGGTTTATCTCTGATGAACCTTTTACTTCTCTTCAAAAGAAGATCCCTAAACTGTCTTGTGATCAATGAAACTGAGTTGTCAAGATCTTCATCTGAAGAATCATTCTCAATAGGATCATCCACAGAGTTGCCAACACATTTACTTTTGTCAAGCAATTTTATGTTCTTTGAAAGCAATATCCTTCCCAGATTTGGATGTATTCTCATGATAAAAAATCTTTAACTTCCCAACAAGAGTATTTCTGGATAAGGTATTAAGGTTATTTCCTTCAACGATGACATGCTTCTTAGAATCATATTTGGCTGGCATCGATATGAGAATTTTCATCACAATGTCCTTTTCAGGAATAGTCTTACCCAACGCAAAAGATGCATTAACAATTTAAGACCCTTTGTGATTAAACTCATCAAATGAATCTTCATCAGCCATATGAAGGTTTTCCAAATCAGAATTTAGGTTTTGAATCTTAGCTTTTTTCTCAGAGGAATTCCCTTCGAATACAGTTTCTAAGATATCCCAGGCTTCTTTAGACTTAGTGCACGTACATGGTGCTGAAGGTCTGGGGTAATGGCATGGATGATAACATTTAATCCATCATAATTTTGCTTTGCAGCAAGAATCTCGGCAGGATCATAAGCACCAATATCCTTCGGAACAGTTACATCGCCTTCTGCAACAACCAGAGGTTCATAGCCATTAACTACACGAACCCATGATTGAAAATAACGCGCTTGAAGAAAGGCACGCATAGCAATTTTCCACGATAGATAATTCGAGCCATCGAAGACTGGTGGTACGTTTATAGAGATAACGTTTCTGTCCATAGAGTCAGATTGCTACAAACACAGACTTATAAGGTCTTAAACATGTTTTCCTGCTCTGATACCAATTGAAAAAGTGGGGGTCTAACAACCACACCCAATATTTCGTTTAGGCAATCTGTATGGACAAACTCCAATATAATTCCAAGAGAATCAACAAGACAGTCAGACTCAATCAATGAAAATATATCCAAGAGTTGTATCTCTGTTTCTCAATGTAATCAGCAAATCAAACAGATAGAATCCTTGAGCCTGATTATTATGAGAAACAACTTGAACAGTACCAAAGACCAATGTTCAAGTGTCAATCAATTTATATCAACAACCAAAGGTTGGATTATCTAATTGATTGAACTATGCATAACCTGTGATATTTCAATTATATAAACAAATATAATGCGGAAAAGAAATAACACAGACACCATAAATTTTGTTAACGAGGAAACCGCAAATGCAGAAAAACCTCGGGACCTAGTCCAGATTTGAACACTACACTATATTAAGCCGCTACAGACACTAGCCTACTGCAAGTTAAATTCGGACTGGAATGTAGTTGAGCCCTAACCAATTGATGAGGTGTCAAACTCATAAAAGATATATTCCTTACTATTCTTTAAACTAACTAGTAGTATACGAATATGCAGGTTCGTTCCTAAGGGAGAGTTGAGCTAAAGTTGTCGATTTAATTTCTGAAAATATGAATAATGCAAAAACTACAAAACAAATATGAATGTTTTTTTTTTGTTTTTTTTATAATCTACAAAACAAATATGAATGTGAACAATGAGGATGAGAATGATTAGGGGGTCTTTCTCCACTAGTGAACATGAATCTTCTTCAAAATACGTTTATTAACAATCCTAGACAAGTTATAAGTTCAACAAGTCCATTAAACTCCAAAGTCACTTCGTAGAATAAGTTCTCTACTTGTGTCTAGTCAATCAAGCCACTTTGAATAAGCTCTCTAGTGTAACTTAACTAACCGGTATGTTCTATGAGTTGAATTGATCCTAACCACATGCTCGTAAGTTCGACATGTTAACTTAGGGTTGTCAAATGCACATCAAAATACACAACATCTCATTGCAACGTTGATGTTTTGCTACTTGTGATTATATAACCATAATAATTACGGATTATGGTTCTAAAATCTAGCATTAGCATCGCAAACAAGATATCTAATTGGCCTTTTAAATACCCTGCAAACAATCCATGGTCATAAGAACGGTAAAAGAAAAGCAATAAAACAATATAAAGAAGAAAGATTAACTCGATAAATTCAAGTCACATAGTTTCAAAATAACCCTAACCAAACAAGAGATTAGCAACACATGGAGTTCATGGCAAACAAAGAAAAACAACACTAAAATTCAAACCAAACAGCAGCAGGAGGTAGGGTGTATGGACTGGTGGCTATTGTCTTAAGACTGATGTTGACTGCGGAGATGGATGATGGAGCTGTTGTGGTGCTGCTGTTGGTCGTCAATTCAGGCAGTTCGCTGTAGCTTGTGATGGAACTGGTGATAGATGGAAGTTGTAGTTGTGAACTCAGGCCTGGCAGTGCTCCAATGGTGGCTGTATTACTGCTGTGATGGTCTGGTAACTGCAACTGCAAACGGAGATGCGAGCTGATGTTATGCAGGTGAGGTGGTAAAGACTGGTGATATGCAGGGGGTGATGTTATGCAGGGGATGTGGTGCTGTAGATGGTGGTGGATGTATGCAGATGGAAGGAAAAGCTGCGAACTGTTGGTATGGGTATGGAGGTGGTATGCAAGTAGCCTGGTGGTGGATGAAAGGGTTTGGAGAGGAGCGAAGCTCCTCTCAGTTGGTGGTGAAAACAGTCGCAGAGGGTGTATGGGATTAATTGACTGGCAGTAGGGTTCTCCTTTTATATAAGCTCAATTCTCTTGCTTCAACTTGAATCCCACGCAACCCATCTTTCCTAATCGTCAACAAATTCTGGGTACTCTCCAACCAACGGCAACAACAGCTCTTAGCTGAATTTTAGCTCAAACAAGTTACCCAAGACCAACTAACTTGAATCCCTGATTTATTTCCTTTTTGCCTTCGAAATTCTCTCTTAGCCCATTGAACCCAACCCTCGAGAGCATGGTTAACTGCGGATAGTCTTGGCAAGGCACCTGACCCATGAATATCAACGGCAACAGATAGTGCAGTCGTACAGCTCCAACTGGTTACTTTCTTGCTGATTTCTTGTAATATCCTATCTTCGCAATGCATGTCTCTTATACATAAGAAATATATTATGTGATATATTTGTTGGGCCCTAAGCCATTAGTGGTGTTTACTTAGCGCCTTCCTAGGTTTTAAGCAACATAAGTAAGGGTTAGGCATATCCTTTTGGTGAGAAAACGATCAGGGAAAGGAAAATAGAGGCGGCGAGCTAGCGGCGGAGGGAAAAAAATTAGGAGAAATAGGTACAGATCGGCGTTGCATAATAGTGTAATCTAGTTTTTTTATTTTATTCTCTTCAAAATTAATGGTTTATTTGTGATTCTCCTCTTGATTTATAGGACTTGATTCACGAAGTGACTTCTCCTTAGGAAGCTCTATTGGCTTGTTCATCGGAAGATTAAGGCAAGTTTTCTTTAGTTTCTTCATTAATACTGACCTAGAAACCAATTTAACTTGATGTTGAATAAAACGTGGAATCCAATCACTTGTGCCAGAATTACAATAAGAACGGTTAGGGTAAATCATATGTTTAGCTAGCTTATCTTTGGTTGATCTACAATGGTTTTCATTTAATTGATAGGAATCTCTTGAACGGAGTTGAAAATGACTAATATTGGGTTCAAAGTCTAACCTTGATGACTTGGCTGCTGTAATGTTTGATATAATCTTGGTGTTGTGACCAAGCTAGAATTTATGGATTTTTTCTTCAATAGAATTAGTTATAGGAATTTAATTTTGGTGTTTATGAATGGAAAGTAGTTCTACTGATCTAACGTTCACTAATCAGACAATATATATAGATGTAAGGTTCACTTATGGCTAATGAGAGTGCATGTTTCATGTACCTGGCAAGAGTATTCCGGTGAGTGTATGCTTGTTCCCTGATTGAGTTGTAGGTGTATACTGCATCTTTAAGGATTGTTTTACATATTTTGTGTAATGAACGGCGACAACAATGGATATTAATGACTTCATGCGTATCTGGTCACGATTTGGTTAGACAAATTGACGTCTTTATTATGGACTTTCTGTAAGCATTTTTGTTATTGCATGTATCCCAATTGGGGATATTAATACGGTGCTGGGATGTGTTGCCTAATTTTATACTGTTTCTTGGTGCAAGGGATGGTGGATAGATGTGTCAACACCAATCTCGTATAGTTGTATTGTGAGGAATGGTGTATAGATGTGTCCGTGCATCATTTAACAAGTTTTCTTGTTTTGTGTACGGAAGACTTAAGGAATTGAATGAAATGTACATGAGGTATGACGGACATTTCTGTATTATACCGGATTTGTATAGGATGTGTACCGTACATTTCTGTGTTGATAGGAGTTGTAGTTTTGCAGGGAGGTGGTTTTGGTAACTCTATCGAGATGTATATGATGTGGACTGGATATTTCCATGTTGTTTAGATCTTTGGTTTTTGCCGAGATATGTTTCTGGTAACTGTATTGATGTATATAGGATGTCTACTACATTTTCTATGTTCTACCAGGGTAGGATTCAACTATACAAGCTTTATAGTTAGATGTCGTAGTATTTCGTTGACAGTCAGAAATAATTGGTTTCCACTGCGTTTATGGCTTTCTTGGTTTGCTTAGTGTGCATTTAGAGAGTTTTACGATGGTTTATATTATTCTTTTATAGGGCAGGCATAAAGCCATATTTCTATGTGTGGAGCATGCCTATAAAATGTTTGACTAACCTTAATAGTTGGTTTTCTCTTAGCTGTATATTGTTTAATTTCTTTCTTGCTAATTATTTGTTTCATTATTCTAGTACCATCAACATAATTTTTAATCTGTTCTAAAATCTGACCACCTTATGCTTGCAAGTTAAGTTAAGTTCTTCTAAATCTTGTCTTAGTGCGGAATCTATGGAGAACTTGCTCGCAGTTTAACTCCTGTTGATAAATTTTTCAGGTGTTAGTGGCCGAAAAGATGTTTGTTCGATTTTTCTTACCTCTGTTGAATGCTCAAAAAATAGCTAGTTGAGGATGGACTTTTTCTTTTTCCTCTTTAGTGTATTTTGAACCTGTAGTAATGAGGCAGTGGGGGTAATTGGGTTTAGTACCTCTTGTAAAAAAAAAAAAAAAAGCTATTTTTGGGGAATAAGAATTTCTTTGATAATTGTAATTTACTTTTTTCTTAATCCAATGCCATCAACTACATAGTACGGTTCGCGGGAGTTGTCTCATTTGTAAGTAAAAAAAGATCAAGGAAAAGGGTGTTTTCATAGTTTAGATTGTGGCAAGTAACGACTTAATTATTTTTTTGTGATAATCACGGTTGGGCTGATGTAAAAATGAGGGTGCCATTCAATCTTAGCTGATTTTCTGGCAGTAACTTGCCTTGACCCAATGCTACTGTCTCGAGCCACAATGAGCAGCAACAACAATGCTCAGCAACTTCAGTCTCACTCCCCTCTTTCTTGGTTTAAAACTCATTCAAAAACCCTTACAAACTCGAACCAAGACTAACCCATTCTTCTACCTGAATTCGCAACCGTGAAACATCTCCTAACTCTTTGAAAATAAGCCCACAGTCCATTGCAGTCACTGGTGGAATCAAGCTGGCTGGTTCAGACATTCTAACAAGCACCTGGTGTGCAGTTCTGAGTTTGTGGATTGTGTAATGGCTGCACCTTGAAAGCTACATAAATCAACTCCTTCCCTGCTCAGAATTCACATTCAAACACATATCCACATTTCTAATCATTCATACATTCTAACTGAGCACTGAATTTCCACCACACATTCATAAAATCAATGGCAGCAACTTGTTTCTTCTTCCCTGGATTTTCTTGGCTTCAGCTTAAGTTCTTGTGAGCATTTGTGAAACTGAGATCAACCCATCTCTCCAAACACAGCCATCAAAATCTCATCGACCTCAGATCCCCTTTCTTCAACTGATTTCAGTCCTGAAACTCCACCAGAATTCGTGTTCTTCTCACTTGTACGAGCTTGTCCTAACCCCTGTGAAACACCCTTAAACCATGGCTGGAACTGACGGCAACGAATCTGCAGGCTCGGTCGACGGCTACTGGAACAACGGCTTGGGTCTTTTTCTTTGTTTGTGAACTGAACCTGGTTTCAAAAGAGACATAACTTCTTCTCTTTGTAGTTTGTACTGCCCTTTCTAGCGCACACATGCCAACAGCACAAGGTCATGTAGAACAGGCCCCTTTGCTGGACTATGTTGTCTTAATGGGCCGCTGGCTTGGTTTACCTGCCAGAACTGGGAAGATGGCTAGCTGCTCCCGCAAATGCCAACTGAACTTCAGTGGTCTTTGTTGATTATTCGTGTGCTTTGTAACAAACAGCGCCAATGATTCCGAGCAATGCTTTAGACCTCCATTTTTCTCTGTTTGTGCCAAACCATAAGAAAGTACCTAAAAACATAAAAAGCAAACGTAGTATACAATTTTACAAGAAAAATAGCTTAGAAAAGTGTAAGAAACCGATACTAGAATTAGGTGTTTTAGACGCCTATCACCAATCTCACACTGATCAAGGTACAGTCGCGTTCCTTACGCCTCTGAATCCCAGCAGGACTCTACGCACTTGATTCCCTTAGCTGATCTCACCCACAACTAAGAGTTGATACGACCCAAAGTTGAAGACTTGATAAACAAATCTGTCTCACACAGGAATGTCTATTGAATAGATAAAATCTGTCTCCCACATAAATACCTACGAGTTTTGTTCCGTCTTTTGATAAATCAAGGTGAATAGGAACCAATTGATACACCGAACTTATATTTCCGAAGAACAGCCTAGTAATATCAATCACCTCACAATAATCTTAATCGTATGGTAGAGAAGCAAGATATTGTGGAATCACAAACGATGAGACGAAGATGTTTGTGACAACCTTTTATCTTGCCTATCGGAGATTAAATCTCTAGAAAATCTTAGAGAATATAGTACTCAAAACGATAGAATAAAGCAAGATCAGAACACGCAACTACAGAGAAAATAGTTGGGTCTGGCTTCACAATCCCAATGAGGTCTTTAAGTCATTAACCTATAATGGTTTTAGGAAAAACCTAGGTTAAAGGAGAATCGACTCTAGTCGCAACTAGTATCACACAACAGGTATGGGGATTAGGTTTCCCAGTTGCTAGAGTTCTCCCTTATATAGTCTTCAAATTAGGGTTTGCAATCAATGTTACCTTGGTAACAAAGCATTTAATATTCACCATTAGATGAAAACCTGATTAGACTCAAGCTAATATCTTTCAACCGTTATATTGAACTTAGCTTGTTACAAACAAATGAAAAGTGACTTCATTTAGATATGGATAACCGTACCTAAACATGTACACCTTGTTGGCTCAACAATAGTTAACCGAAGTTAGCCATATGAACACTTTCATATCAACCTTGTTCATCTTAACACAACTAGTTCAAATGACTCAAATGAAACTTGTTCTAGAGTTGTTCAATTGTTTATATTCTCATAGAAGTATACAAGACACAATTGAAGCAAAAACTATTTTGATTCACTCGAATCAATTCATGAACATTATAGCCACGGTTTGCAAAAGATTGCATTCCTTATTTTATAAATGTATTAGTTCATGAACAAACCGATTTTAGAACATAACCCACTCAAGTATGCAAATGGGTACGCATACCTAAGTAGCCGGATTTAGTCTGGGTTCGCCAGTATGCGAACGGGTACGCATACTGTCGTACACCACCAAACTTAGTTGAATTCCCGAACTTGAATTTACGCCGGTATGCATACGGGTATGCATACTTAGTTCCCGGACTTCAACTAACAAATCGGTACGCATACGGGTATGCATACTATAGTTCCCGGACTTGGAATAACTTGCAACAGTTAACATGCAAGTACGCATACTGTGCTATATCCAATCATGGTTAATCGTTCTAAACTCCCATTTCAATCATTGAAACATTCTTAGAAGACGACAATAGCTGTCTCACACAAACTATTAGCTTCAAAGCAATTTTCAAGTGATCAAATGATCAATACAAAACATTCCGAGTCTACACCAAATGTCTGTCTCATACAAATCATATAAGATGTTACCAGGCGATTTTCACATGATCATCTTATGACTTTCTTCAAGAATATAAGATGAACTTGGTTAAAGAAAAAGCTTACCAACACATATTTCGAGAAATATGTAAGCGAGTTAAACTCAGCTCGAAATATCAAATGTGTATAATCGAAGTTTATATAGCTATACGACTTTTGTCTCAAATAGGAGATAAGGTAGAAATAGACTTTTGAGTGATAGATGAGTTCAAGTCTCCACATACCTTTTGTTGATGAAGTTCCACAAGCTCCCCTTAGTAGTTATTTGTGTTCAATCGATGAACGCCGTGAAGTCTAAAGCTCAGCTACACATTCTATCCAAATCCAAGACTTAGCTATAAGTAGACTAGAAATCAAGACTTATAGTTTTGACAACTAAACTTGACAAACAAGATTGAGATAACAACGCTTGCGATTTCGACCGAGCAGTGCTCTAACAGATTGGTTCGGATCAAGCTACTGCGGTTGGTAGTGAAAATGACTTTATGAAGAAAGTCACAGAACCTAAGGCGTTTTCTGGTGTAGAGATGAGAAGGCATTGGAGATTTTAATGTGGGACATGGACCAATACTTCAAGGCCACCATAACCGCGGAAGAGCAAAAGGTCACTCTCGTTAGCTTGTACCTGAAAGGTGATGCGAAATTGTGGTGGAGGACTAGAACTGATGATGACCTTACTGCTGGTCCTCCAGGCATCGTGACATGGGATGTCATGAAAGAAGAATTGAAGGGTCAATTCTTACCAAGTAATGCGTCTTGGCTAGCCAGAGAGAACTTGCGTAAGCTGCGGCATACCGGTACACCGCGGGAATACGTGAAAGAGTTTTCGTCTCTGATGCTAGATATTCGCAACATGTCTGAGGAAGATAAGTTGTTTAATTTTACATCTGGTTTGCAAGCACGGTGATGTAGTTTTTACAGTGGTAAGAAAAATGGTTCGTTTAAGACTTATGATGATTCGATTTTAGATTCAAATTCAAAGAGAAAACTAGAAAACTCAAATTGAAGTTGTTATCAAAATTATAAAAAGCACTGAGACTCAAGATTCCACCAATCTCCAATTTTTATGTGATGTAATCTAATCAATGTCCATGCAACTCTTTACGTTTGAAGTGATTCTAATATTTTGCAAAGGTAGATTTTCAGAATAACAAGTGTATTTCAGAAGCATAGAATATCAAAAACCTAGGCCTAAGCATATTCTATCAAGAGAAATCACAATTGCTTATAAATAATCAATCAAACATTTCTCATCAACGCAAATAATCATAAAAGAGCTTGCAAAAAATAATTAAATATAAATTACGACACAAATCTTGGAAAATTGGCTTCCTCCATCGCCTCAGCAAAGGGGTTTATCTCCTCATATTATTCATGTGCTCAAAATAGGTGTTCATAGCTCAAAAAGGTGAAAAACAAGAGAAAACTAATAACTCAGGTAGTTTGCAACGCTGTATCAACGTTACAAACAGACAGTTACAATGGGTGTTGAACTGTTAAAGAGGTTTAGTTGCTGAAAGATAACCCTAAGTCTCCGAAAGTCTTTAGCCACTAAAACCGGAATTGACAGCTCCTGCGACTCTTCTCTGGTTCGCGACTGACTGCAACAGGTGTTTTTTCTTCAGCTTCTTCTTCTTCGCAACAGCAGGTGAATAATGTTCCTGCAACTTGTATGTATTGATTCTGCAACTCTCCAATTGACCCAAAACTCTCCCAAACTCCCGATATCATCTAACTTCCCTTTTTAATCCAAAACCCGATTATTCAACCCAGGTTTCTCGAATCCAACCAACATACCTTCTCTGTATAGGCCTAAGAAGTTAATCCAAATCAAAAACAGTGATTGAATCTCTTCATAAATGGCCCAAAACTCGAACCCCTAATCTGGTAGTAAACTGTGCACTTTTCCCGCCAAAATATGGTTTTTGAAATGTTGAAGATGGTTGCCCCTTATCTTGTTGAGGGGGTGCCGATAGTGATTTGGGAGCCCATTGGTAATTTGGGCGCCCCTTATCAAAAGTGAGAATCTGAATAGCAGGTGTCCTCCGGGAGTCTTTATCAACTTTTCGAGCCGATTTTTCCAAAAAAAATTATTGCCCAAAAATACCTACAAACACATAAAACACCATAATAAATACAAGATCGAGTGCCAACCATATATAGGATCAAATTAGACACAAAAATGTGTCTATCAAATACCCCAAAACTTATTATTTGCTAGTCCTCGAGCAAATCTAATCTAGAAAATAAAATCCTAACTCACTGTCGCAGGCATCGTGATTGCACTTAGCGTGTGCAATAAGCCTTTAAACCCCTAGGTGGCCCTAGTAGCCGAGTTACAGTCTCGGGAGGGTTTATATTACTAGAGATACACCCACAAAACCTTTACTCCAAACCCTAGCTATCTACGCAGAACCTTGGAACGGCACTAAAGAAACTCTTTGGTTAGCATGCTCTCATTGACTATAGGAGGAAGTACCCTGATGCGAAATTCCAATTTTTGTACACGAGTTTGCACTCACAAACTAAAATTCATATATAAGTGACAGAGCTCTACTCAGATAGTCGCACAATGGACATCAATATTCGAAATCAACAAATCACATGAATATATTAAGAAGATGGATATAGAGAAAAACGTAGATGGTTTTGATATTGACTAAAGTGAACGGTGTTTCCCATATCTGTCTGAAGGCCACTGCCAAGATGAACCTATCCTAATAGACTGAGATACTAGTCTTACTAATATTAACACAACTGGCATATACAAGGGAACCAGTGGTCGACAATCCTAATTCTGGATAAACTCAGCTGGCATATACAAGGGAACCAGCGGTCAATTTTTTTGAACAATTTATTCCGGTTGGTCTGATGGTCTGGTCTAAATTTCTTTTTTTTTTTTCTTTCTTTCATAATTTTTCAATTTTTATTAGTAACTCAATCACTCCACTTCATCCCAGCGGTGGTAATAACTCGATACGTGTTCCCCACCAAATCACTTAGAGAAACATATTTTAAAAAGAAAATAAAATAAAAACAGAAGGTGAAAAGGACTCAACGAGATATAGAGAAACTACCATGTTATTTCTAACACTTGAGCTCTGTTCTTTTATGAATAGACTCTATTAAGATGCTTCCATCCACTCAGATTGGTTCCTCAACTCCTACAACCAAGATGCTTCCATCCACTTAGATTGGTTAGTGCTATCCTGTCAATGGGTCCGGGTCCTCCCGGGTATCACTAAACCCGGACCCTACTTATAAAAGTCGGGTCCGGTTCCTAACGGTTCCGGGTCCGGTTTCAAAATTTGTGGACCCAGAATCGGACCCGTTTAAAGTCCCGGGTACCCGTCGGTTCCGGGTACCCATTTGGTATTAAAAAAACTATAAAAAAAATCTTAAAAATTTAATTTCTTTCTCATTTTAACTTGAATCTAAATTATTTTTGTAAAAATTTATTATTATTTATTTATTAATATACTAAATAAAGATTAAATGTAAGAAAAAATGACAAATGAAAAAAAAAATCAAAGCCAAAACTAGCAAATTTCTTACAATTTTGCTAAAAATGAATAAACGAGTACCCGACGAGTATTACCCGTTTGGACCCGTTAACATTCGGGTACCCGTCGGGTCCAAGTTGTTAACGGGTCCAACTTTAAGACCCAGAACCAAACCCGCATCTACCGGGTTTGGCCCGTTCCGGTTCCGGGTAATGGGTACCCATTGACATCCCTACTTAATAGGCATAAATTTCTATGCTCTGGAGTTTAATAATGCAACTAAAAAGTTACTTCCATACCCCCAAACTTAAATCTAACATTGTTCTCAATGTTCTAAAGATGAAATTAAAAGCATGAACAAGGAGAAACTGTTACCACTTGAAGCAAAAGAGTTAAGGAAAGATATTACCGTGTTGCATGAGTGATGTGTTTTGTAGTTGTAGTGGTAAAAAGATTCGTTGCTCGAACTTGTGAAGGATTTTTTTTAGACTTAAATTAAACTCAACAATTCAAATAAGTTATATCAAAAATATAAAGAAAACACCGAGACTCTGGATTCAACCATTGACCAATTAAGTGATAAACTCTAATCAATATTCATGCAATTTTTTTCTTTTAAAGTGATTCTAATATTTTGCCTCTAATAGATTTTTGAAGTAATAGTTGTAAACACAAAGCATGAAACATCAAAAGTTTTAAAACCTAGCATGTTCCATCAAAACAACTCACAACTACTCAATAAAAATCAATTTTCGTATATTAGTTCTATGCAAATAATCATATAAAAATATTGCAAAAAATAATTAAAATAGAATTATACCACTTTTCATGGAACAATGGCTTCCTCCGTCGCCTCGGCTAAGGGGTTTAGCTCCTCATATTAATCATGTTCTCAAAATACATCTTTAGTGTTCAAAAATTGATTAAAAGGGAGAAAAGAGTATATTGTAGTCGCTGAAAGTCTAAAACAAAAGACTGAATCGTTGCTGAAAGGTTTCGGTGATTGCAGACATGAACGATAGAAATTTATTGTCACTGAAATAAGTCTGCCCCTGCGACAGGCTTGAGTGTCTTATGTTCTTCGTTTCTTCTTCTTCGCAGCAGCAGAACAGAGTTTTTGTCTCTGATTTTCTTCGCTTCTCTAGTGCTCTAAACCTCTCCAAAGTGTTGATTCCCCTCCTAGAACTCGAACCAACTCTTTTATACATCATAGGGCCAAGAAAATTCGAGAATATCTTTGGTTTTTCCTTTCTCTTCAAGTTACGAAATTTCCCTTTTCTCATCAGCTACACGTCTCCTCAGTCAATCCAAGCTGTCCAAACTCTCTCTGTGATAGAACCAAATCTCTCAGAAGAGTTTCTTTCCTCTTCTTCAAGTTTGTTTCCAAAAATAAACCATAAAATTACCCGTGATATTATTCAACCCTGTTTCGCCTCCAATCCGGGTTCTAGCCAATTTGGATCCATTCCAACACCCTTACCTCGCCTGTTTAGGGTTACGAAGCAAGCCCAAGAAAAATCAGAGCTTTAATTTCTTCATAACTAGCCCAAAATCGCAATCTTTACTTTGTTCTTCACTGCGGCAAAATATCCCGCCAAAATTTTCATTTTCAAAACGTGAAGAAAGTGTCCCCCTATCCAATCCCGGTCTTTGCTTAGCAGCTGCCTGGAAATGGGTTACCCCTTATCCAAAATGAGAGTCCGAATAGCAAATGTCCTTCCAGATGCCTTTAACAACTTTTCGAGCCAATTTCGCCGCAAAAGCCTATTTCTCCAAAAACACCTACAAAGGGATAAAATACCAAAATTAGTACAAAAATGGGTACTAACAATATATACAATAGAGATGAAAATAGACACATAAATGCGTCTATCAAATACCCCCAAACTTATTATTTACTAGTCCCGAGCAAATCAAAACTACAAAATAAAATCCTAACTCACTGTCGCAGGCATCGTCGACTGCACTTAGCATGTGCAATAAGCCTTTAAACCCCTAGGTGGCCCTAGTGGCCGAGTTATAGTCTCGGGAGGGTTTACCAGAGGTGTACCCACAAAACCTTTACTCCAGACCCTAGCTATCTACGCAGAACCTTGGAATGCACTAAAGAACCTCCTTGGTTGCCATACTTATTGATTACGGGAGGAAGTAACCTGATGCGAAATTCCAATTGCTGTATATGAGTTTGCACTCAAGTATACTAAAATTCATATATAAGTGACAGAGCTCTACTCAGATAGTCGCACTATGGACATCAATATCCGGAATCAAACAAATCACATGAATAGATTAAGAAGATGGATATAGAAATAGATGGTTGCGAATGGACTTCAATGCCAAGATGAACCTATGACCTAGTGGATTGAGATACTGGTCTGGACTAATATCAACACAACTGGCATATACAAGGGAACCAGTGGTCGACAATCCTAAATCTACATCAACACAGCTGGCATATACAAGGGAACCAGTGGTTGACTTTATAATAAACCTTTATTTATTTTTATTTTTATTTTTTTAACGACATGATTAGATCTTTTGGATCCAAGCGCATGCTTCTTGTCAGCATATTACATGGTAATTCCCGTGGATCCTGCATTCCACGCTTGTTTAGGCGACGGAGACAGGGGGAACACACACATATTGCTATCCAAGTGTTATTTATTCCGATTGGTCTAATTGGTCTGGGTTTTTTTTTTTTTTTTAATAGTAACTAAATCACTCTATTTCAACCCAGCAGACATCAACATAAAAATTTGCAAAAATAAAAACAGAAGTAATAAGATGATTCCGAGATACGGTGAAACTATCATGTTATTTCTAACACCTGAGCTCCGTGCTTTTATGAATAGACTCTTATAGATGTTTTCATCTAGTCAGATTGGTTCCTCAACTCCTAAAACCAAAATGCTTCCATCCACTTAGATTGGTTAGTGCCATCCTTAATAGGCATAAATTTCTAGGCTCTGGAGTTTATAATGCAACTAAAAAGTTTCTCCCATACCCCCAAACTTAAATCTAACATTGTCCTCAATGTTCTAAAGATAAAATTAAAAGCATGAACAAGGAGAAACTGTTACCATTTGAAGCAAAAGAGTTAAGGAAATATATTACCGTGTTGCATGAACATGGGTTACCTCCCAAGAAGTGCTAAGTTTAAAGTCTTCAGCCAGACATCAAGTACCATAAAATGGCTAATTACCTTTCAAAGCATATATCAGCAGTCGAAATAATTGTGGGTCATCAAAACCAAATAGCACTGCCACTAATATGAGACAACTGCACAGGATTAGAAAAATTAACAGACGGAGCACAACCTGATATAAACTTTCTTGCAAGACAACTGGGTTTATCTGTGACGCCCTCTTAGGCTTCATGTGAGTGTCTTGACAAACATATTTTTCCGAACTATGAGTTCCCAATTCCTGGACAGTATCAGGAGGATCGGGTTGTGGAGTCGGGACAGACTCTAGTAATACCTAAGGCACACTGGACTTGAGTCCCAAGTTAGGGACTTCTAATAAGGATACTTGACCATCACTACCCCCAAAATTAGGGTAGTCAGTATTCTCAGACAAACCTCTAATTATTGCTTGAATTTACGGATCCTCAGAGTCTTTAAAATACTCAAGAGCTTCTTCCAGTTCTCTACCCCCAAACTTAGGGTCATCATTACTCACAGAAAGACCTAGCACTAGTGACTGAATTTATGGGTCTGTAGAGTCCTTAAAATATTCGAGAGCTTCTTCTAGTTCTAAAGCTTGGTCATCTATATTACCTAAGATAATTGTCTCATCAAATTCATCTAAAGAATCACCAAACAAAGTGTCGTCCCAACTATCCTGAACTAGATCCTGAACCAAAGTACTAATCATATTCACTTCCTCTAAATCATCAGAAGGTTGTCTAGTAACATTAAAGACATTTAGTTCAGTGGTCATATTACCAAAGGATATGTTCATAAGTCCGGTCCTACAGTTGATAACAGCATTAGACGTGGCTAAAAATGGGCGACCTAAAATCACCGGTATTTGATTCTCTAGGTCAGGGACAGGTTTTGTATCTCGGACTACAAAATCCACAGGATAAATAAACTTGTCGACCTCAATAAGAACATCTTCTATCACACCACGAGGAATTTTAACAGACCTATTAGCTAACTGCAGTGTTATCTTGGTGAGTTTCAATTCACCAAGTCCCAGTTGTAAGTACACATGGTACGGAAGTAAGTTCACACTAGCTCCTAAGTCAAGTAAAGCTTTTTCTACCCAGTGTTTTCCTATCGTGCAAGAAATGGTAGGGGCACCTGGGTCTTTATACTTAGGAGTTGTGGTGTTCTGAATGATCGAACTTACATGACAGGCTAAAAAGGCTTTTTTAGGGACACTAAGCTTTCGCTTTCGCATACACATATCCTTGAGGAACTTAGCATAAGCCAGAAGTTTCCTAATTGCTTCTAGTAACGGAAGGTTTATGGTAACTTTCTTAAAAACCTCCATAATGTCATTAAAGTTGGATTCATTCTTTGTTGGTACTAGTAGCTGTGGAAATGGGGCTCTAGGAATAAAATAGGGCCTCTCAGAAACCGAATTGACATCATCAGAGATTTTATCAGTCTCCTCAGCTATGGATGGTCCTGAGGGGTGAACTACAGTTTGCTCACTTTCGGGCATGTTTATGATAGACACATTTATGTGTCTATTTTCATCTCTATTGTGTATATTGTTAGTACCCATTTTTGTACTTATTATGGTGTTTTATGTGTTTGTAGGTATTTTTGGTCAATAAACATTTTTGGAAAAATCGGCTCGAAAAGTTGTCTAAAGACACCCAAGGAACATTTGTTATTCAGAATCCAGCAGCGGATAAGGGGCACCCCCTTCTCCTTCACGTTCAAAAACAAAAAAAGGAGGGAAAATTATGTTTATCCCTGGCAGATTTTCAATCAGATTTTTGGAGTCATTTCAGAGAGACTAAAGGGATGGAAATTATTGGGATCATTCCTAGGACCCATATAAACGTGGTATGGTCTTTGGTTTCGACCAGAATTGGCTAGAATTCAAGTGTAGAGCAAAACATGTGTGATATTCCCGTAAGATATTTTCAGAATTTTTGGTAATTTTGGGAAGTTTTCTAGTGGATTATGCGTGCCTAACTTATTATGGGACGTGAAGGAATGCTCCTGGTATGTGCAGCACGAGATTAGACGCGGTAATTAATCAAAGAATGGAAATTATTCTTTTTAATGCATGGGAGTAAATGAGAATTATTTTGTGTAATTGACGCGTGATTTTTAGGATTTTGGTGTATAAATAGAGTCACAACACTGGGACGACGGAAGAGGCCGAACTTCATACATGGTAAATTTAATTTTATTATTTTTATGACTTTTGCATTAAAATTAATTGAAATATGATTTGATTAAATTGGTTGTCATTTGATTAGATGGGTCATGCTTAGCTTAGGTGATTTGATGTCCCATGCTTAACATTTACAATCAATGTTTTGAGAATCTACCTTGGCAAAAAATAGAGTCCATGTTTATATTTCTTGAGCTAAAATTGTTGAGAATAAATAAGTGAACCTTATGTTATGAAGATTGGCTAAATCCTTAGTCCCAGTACCTCTTGCACCAATTGTAATATTATTGTATATTTTTATTAAATTTAAAACTCGAATCTTCACAAGTCTCAACGAACCTTTTACTACAACAAAATTGAAATTACATCAGTTTACCTTATTGTCTACAACTCTACCACTCCTAAGGGTTCTAATAGCATTCAATTGATTCGATGGTTTTTTACCTACTTCATGAACTCCTCTAGGGTTGGGTTGTGTTTGACTAGGAAACCTACCTTTTTCTCTCAAAGACTCATTTATCAGACCTACCTGGGTTTTTAACTCGGAAATAGCCTGACTATTTTCTTGTCCTATCTTGTTACTAGCTTGTAGACTTAGTTCTACTAATTGCTGAAATTTTGCAGTTTGCTGAGTTAACAACACGAGAGACTCCTCTAGGCTTAGGATTTTCTTATCCGACAGATTCTGAAATTGAGCTTGTCCCAAAGGATTTTAGCATAACTAAAACCCGGGGGAGCATTAGAGTTACTAAACCGACCTTGATTCTGGCCCTTACACCATGAAAGGTTCGGATGGTTTCTCCACCCAGGATTATAGGTTTCTGAATATGGGTCAAATTTCTGACGATTATCTAGTCTAGTGTTATTATAAAGAGCATTGGCTTGCTCTTCATTATTCTGGCCTTCCCAAAAAGGCTCCAATCTACCACTAGTGTGACCCATTTCTAGAGCTTCTAACCTTTTAGCTATCGCTGCAATCTTGGCATCTGATTCATAGCCTCCTTCTACCCTATTAACGTTTCCTCTGCTTAGAAGAATTGTTTTCCGGGGTTCCCTACTATTTTCCCATTGTTGGGTCTTTTCGGCGGCTTCATTCAAAAATGTCGTTGCCGCCTCAACAGTTTGGTTCTCAAACCCACCTGGACACAGAGCTTTAACCGTGGTTATTGTGGAATAATCTAAACCCTCATAAAGGATCTGAACTAGCCTAACCTTTTCTAAACCATGGTGAGGACATTGTGTTAACAAATCATTGAACCTTTCCAAATACCTATACAAAGATTCTCCCTCTTGCTGTGAGAATGTGCAGATTCGCGTCCTAATAGACGATGTTTTGTGCCTAGGGAAAAACTTATTGAAAAAGGTTCGTTGAGACTTGTGAAAACCAACATGACTCTGTGCTAACATTTCTTGAGTTTTTGCTAACACCTTTATAGATTCCTCTAAGCTAGACATTTTATTCTCTGGAACTGAAGAATTCTTAGTGTAACCGAAACCTGGGGAGTATTAGAATTACTAAACTGACCTTGACTCTGGCCCTTAGACCATGAAAGGTTAGGATGATTTCTTCAACCAGGATTATAGGTTTCTAAATATGGGCCAAACTTTTTACGGTTATCAAATCCAGTGTTATTATAAAGAGCATTGGCTTGCTCTTCAATATTTTGGCCTTCCCAAAAAGGCTCCATTCTATAAATAGTATGACCCAATTCTAAAGCTTCTAACCTTTTTGCTATAGCAGCAATTTTGGCATCTGATTCTACCCTACTGACGTTTCCTCTACTTAGAATTATTTTCTGGGGTTCCCTACTATTTTCCCATTGCTGGGTCTTTTCGGTAATGTCATTCAAAAATGTCATCGCCGCATCAACTGTTTGGTTTACATACCCACCTGTACACAGAGATTCTACCATGGTTGTTGTGGAATAATCTAAACCCTCATAAAGGATCTGAACTAGCCTAACCTTTTCTAAACCATGATGAGGACATTGTGTTAACAGACCATTAAACCTTTCCAAATACCTATACAAAGATTCTCCCTCTTGTTACGAAAATGTATAGATTTGCGTCCTAATCGACGATGTTCTGTGCGTAGGGGAAAAACTCTTTGAAAAAGGTAGATGTAAGTTGTTCATATGTTTCGATTGACCCGGAAGTCAAACTATATAGCCACGATTTGGCTTAATCTTTCAGTGGAAAAGGGAATAACCTAAGTTTCAAAGCATCATCATCAAGGCCTCCAATTTTTAGGGTACTACAAATTTCCTCAAAATCCCTAACATGGAAATATGGGTTTTCATTTTGTTTCCATATAAAGATTAGGAGCATCTGTATAGTCCCAGGTTTTAGTTCATAATTTGCTTCTGTGTTAGCTAACCTGATACATGAGGGATGAGTAGTTCTAGTTGGATTCAACAAAACTTTCTAAGTTGTCATTTCTAACGCTATCAGAGTAATATGGATTCTCTTCTCAGTAAAAAAAGGACGTTCAAAACTGGATTTTCTGAAAATCGGACTTCTAAATGAAGGTAATCGAGATTCTTAGAACTAATAAATCGACTTAGAGCGTCTCTTTTACGTTCTGGAATACAAAAGAATTTCCTAAATTGGAAGGGTAAGCAGTCCCAAATCAAGGCCGACTCAACCAAATCAAACCTTTTCATTTCTAAAAAACAAAAAGCATGATGGCTCCACTTAGATTGTTTCTAGACCAGGTACAATTTTAGCAAACCTCGTAGAAGGATCCGAATAAAGTAAGTCGAAGAGAAGCAGGAGAAGCTCAAAGGAGCTTTGATACCCCCACCTCTTTGGCAACGCTTCCCTGGGTTACAAGGCGGCTCTAATCGACTTCCAGTAATCTTCCTGAACTTTGAGCTAGGATAACAAGATACCCAATACGATCCTTTTGAACGACCTTCCTATAAGCTCGTTACCTTATTGGTCTCGTTCTAGTCAAAAATTTAAGGCTTAGGTTCGCGTAGGTTACATGTTCCTAAGGCATGCAAGAAGAGAACGGTGATGAAATCCGAACCCTTATCTTGTATGGCCTGGCCTTGCCATTTACTAGAAAAATAAATTTCCGTATTTCAGTCCTCAACATATATGCATACAAAGGAAGACAGTAACCCGCTGATAGGGGATTTGCGGGTGTTTAGGATCTTACCTCCCGTTCCAGACGGGGGATGAATCGGTTGTAGTCGACTCGGGCCACCAACTCCTATGTTAGTGTACGAACCTGAGGGGCTGAGACAGTATCGTAATTATCGTCCTTCCCTACAAACAGTTTATATTTAATACCACCATTCCTTAGGGTTTAAAAATAATGTCCAAAGTGTCCAAAAAGTTCAAAAAGAAAAGAAAAATTACAAAAATAAAAATAAACCCTAATACAGTTTTCTATAAATTACAAAAAATAAATAAGACTCTAAAAATAAAAATAAAAATGTCTTCTTTAGCGTTCTCTTTGCTTTTTCTCTAGCTTTAGTTCCTCAAGTCTTTAGTCAATCACAAATCACAACCTCTTTGGCTCCAATCTCTTTTTGATCCAAAACCTGTAATAAATATACAAATACCCAAAAATGTAAAATAGAACAAGAAAAATAAAAGTAAAGTAAAAACAAAAACAAAACTTAAAATAAATCTAAAACCCTAAACCTAAAAACAAGTCTGCGTCGGCGGCGCCAAAAATTGATTTACTTTTTACAGTTGTAAGAAAAATGGTTCGTTTAAGACTTGTGAAGATTCGGTTTTAGATTCAAATTAAAATAGAAACCTAGAAAACTCAAATTAAAGTTGTTATCAAAATTATAAAAAGAACTGAGACTCAGGATTCCACCAATCTCCAATTTTTGTGTGATTTAATCTAATCAATACCCATGCAACTCTTTACGTTTAAAGTGATTCTAATATTTTGCAAAGGTAGATTTTCAGAATAACAAGTGTATTTCGGAAGCATAGAAAATCAAAAACCCAGGTCTAAGCATATTCTATCAAGAGAAATCACAGTTGCTTATAAAAAATCATTCAAACATTTCTCAGTCAAGGAAAATAATCATAAAAGAGCTTGCAAAAATTAATTAAATAGAAATTACCACACAAATCTTGGAAAATTGGCTTCCTTTGTCGCTTCAGCAAAGGGGTTTAGCTCCTCATATTATTCACGTGCTCAAAATAGGTGTTCATAGATCAAAAAGGTGAAAAACAAGAGAAAACTAATAACTCAGGCACTTTGCAACGCTGTATCAACGTTACAAACAGACAGTTACAATTGGTTTTGAACTGTGACAGAGGTTTAGTTGCTGAAAGATAACCCTCAGTCTCTGAAAGTCTTTAGCCACTAAAACCAGAATTGACAGCTCCTGCGACTCTTCTCTGGTTCGCGACTGACTGCAACAGGTGTTTGTTCTTCAGCTTCTTCTTCTTCGCAGCAGCAGCAGGTGAATGTTCCTGCAACTTGTCTGTACTGATTCTGCAACTCTCCAATTGACACAAAACTCTCCCAAACTCCCGATACCATCTAACTTCCTTTTTTAATCCAAAACCCGATTATTCAACCCAGGTTTCTCGAATCCAACCAAGATACCTTCTCTGTATAGGCCTAAGAAGTTAATCCAAATCAAAAACAGTGATTGAATCTCTTCATAAATGGCCCAAAACTTGAACCCTAATCTGGTAGTAAACTGTGCACTTTTCCCGACAAAATCTGTTTTTTGAAATGTTGAAGATGGTTGCCCCTTTTCTTGTTACTGGGGTGCCGATAGTGATTTGGGAGCCCCTTGGTAATTTGGGTGTCCCTTATCCAAAGTGACAATCCGAATAGCAGGTGTCCTCCGAGAGCCTCTATCAACTTTTCGAGCCGATTTTTCCAAAAATGTTTATTGCCCAAAAATACTTACAAACACATAAAACACCATAATAAATACAAAATCGAGTGCCAACAATGTATAGTATTGAGATCAAATTAGACACAAAAATGTGTCTATCGCATGGGCTCAGGCCGAAGTGAGAAGGCAGGGTGGCAAAGACCTACCTTCGGCTACTGCAATAGTGGACATCCTTGCTGATTTAGGTCAATCAATACCTTAACTGATAATAAAAATAAGGGAAAGGATAGGAAGAACCAGAAGTACAAGGACAATGCTAGTAAGAAAAGTTATGAGGCCAACGAGAAGAACTATCAAAGGGATGATAGTTTGGATGCGAAGAACAAGGCAGGTGGCTGTTTCTTATGCAAGAGTCCTCACCTTGCGCGTGATTGTCCTAAGAGAGAAAAATTATCCGCAATAGTCACTGAGGGAAGTGGCAAGAAAGAAGAAACTGATGAAGTAGAGCATGTCAATCCAATTCAATTACGCAACATAGTAGCACAAAAGGCAGTAGCACAGCATGGCCTGAATGGCGTTGGCCTGGTTTATATGAAAGTTGGCATTTACAATCATCGACTCTGGGGCATGGCCGATACAGGTGCGTCGCATACTGTTATGAGCTTGACGATGGCAGAGTACTTGGGTTTGGAAGTACATCAGGCTGATCACTGTATGAAGACCGTGAATGATATAGCTAAACCAATCAAGGGGATGGTTGTAGAAAATGTTGAAGTTGGCGAGTGGCATGGCCACATCAGTATAATGGTGATACATCTTAATAATTTTGAGATGATCCTTGGTAACAACTTTTTCAAAACAGCAGAGGCAATAGTGATGCTCACCTTGGTGGGATTTTAATACAAATTCCAAGTGCACCTTACTTCGTGAAAGGTGTAAGGAATGTAAGTCCATATTACATGAGGCGCGACAAAGGCATGGAAAGTAAGTTTGCGCATGTGAAGTCGTTTGAAGAAAGCTTAGCTGAGATTCATGAGGAATTCGGATATCCTATGGGTCTTAGCATCCCTTGTTCGCCGTGACTGATAGAAGTATGAAGCAGGGGCCTTGCATTGCTATTTGAAAGTGCCTAAACCTGCAAGGTTGCTGAAGTATGAAGACTTTGGCATGTTCTGTTTGCTGTTTCTGTTTGAAGTTTAAGTTAGGTGTTGCTGATCTTGTGGTCTTGAAAGACAACGCACTGTTGTTGGTGTATCTTCTTTGGTTGTTTGTTTTATTTCAGTAAGGACGTGTGTTTGCCAGTGGTGTAAATGGGAAGGAGTCCCTAAGTTTCTTATGTAAGGCTAGTGTAATGAATGAAGGTGGTGTTTAAGCAAAAACCTTGTCTCTTTTTGCTTAATGTAAATCTAGTTCATTGGGGAAGCACTACAAGTATACTTAGCCAAAGTATACAATAAGAAATGCTGAAAGTAAGGCCAAGCAAGAAGAAGTAAAGTTGGTGGCATAGGCGAGTTTGCTGTTGGGAAAGTTACGTAGAAGTGCGACAGTATTTGGCAGTGATAGAATGGAGTAACGCAGCAAGAATGAAGATGTAAGTCCATCAAGCACATGAGTTAAGAATAACTCATAATTAGGAAGAACATGATGTTGTTTTTGTAATACCCGTTATTTTTATTTACGATTTTGGGTCGGATTTTGCTCGACTAATTAGCTAACCTTGTGATTTGGGTTTTTGTGGAGTCGTTTTGTTTTCCTTAGCCTAATAGGTTATGCACTTGAACTTAGAGGAGATTATAGCTAATAAAAGGTAGAATGTTTAATCCCTTTCTCTATGTGTTTCTTTGTTATACTTTGATTTTTATTTTGTTTAATCTTATATCATTAGGGTTCTAATATTTCTATGTATAATTAGATGCATTCGATTAATGATCAGCATTTTAATATTAGTATATAACATAATTGGGTATCACTAGTTAACATTTTAGAATAATCCACCGTAAATTCACCGTTGAATGTTTATTTTAGTTTAGATAAGGATTTCTGAATTTCTGAACAGTTTTGTTTTGCTGGGGTTTTGAGGCTCTTAGGAAGTCTTAATGATGTTAAAATGATTTTAGTTCTTGACAAAAGTTGTAAATGAATATCTTATCTTTCGTTGTGATTTGGATTTACTCCATTTGAGATTAATATGAATTTACTGTGAATAATATACTAATATGATGTTATCTGCCCATATTTTAGAATGATCATATAAAACGAATATCTTTTGTTTGAACCGTTAGTTTTGTGTGAATTTTGGATATTTTATAAATAAATGTGTTAAGAAAGTTCCTGTAAAATTTGAGGATGATCGGATAAAGTTATTACCATGGAACATACAATGTAATATGGCTGAAGTTAACTTGTTTGCACAAATGCTTGAAAGAAATTAATGTTATTAAGCCATGGTTGCTTGTTTTGTTTGTGAAAATGATTTATAAAAGGAAATGAGTTCATGTTTTTCCGTTAGATGGAATTTATTCTCATGCTAACGGCGGGTAATGATCCCCGAGAGTTAAATGGGTAATGATCCCCATGGGAACTTGTGTTTCCCAACCATCAATGGCGGCTGTCCGTGCCGGTAAACGATAGGTGTATGTACGAACCAAGGTTTTCGTACCGTGAATGAAACGGGTAATGATCCCCGAGAGCAGATGGGTATGATCCCCATAGGAACTTTTGTTCCTGACCATCGATGGAGGTTGTCCGTGCCGATAAACGATAGGTGGGTGTACGAACCAAGGACATTCGTACCGTGAACTCAATTGTTAAAACCTAAATTGGTAGATTTGTCAAAATTCTTATTGGTGTTATGAACTCAATTGTGAAATCTAATTGGATGAATTATTGAAAGTATTATTGATATTATGAACTCATGATTTTAGGATGATTTGTTGAAATAATATTAATATTGTGAAGTCTTGTTTTGAAATCTTAAGATGATTTGTTAGAAACAATATCTGTATTATGAATTCATGATTTAACAAATGTACTTGTGTGGTGATCATGTTGGGTGAGTATCTATATTAGTGATTTTCTCGAAATTATGGCGTATGATCATGTTGTATGTTATTTGACTCATTGACGTTGTTATGCATGTTTTGAGATTGAGAATGCATTCTATTGAGTTGTCATCTCACCCCAATTGACATCCTTGCAGATTTATCAGAATGGCGCAGTGAAAGCTAGGAATGAGTAGCTTAGTGATTGAATTGCTTAATTGTATTGCTTGAAATGTAATTTGAAATAATATGTTTGGTTGAAATCATTGTTAAGATAATAAACGGATTTATATGCTTCAGTTTATGTTATATAAAGTTTCAACTATGTTTTGTGCAAAAGTAAATTAGCAAAAATATGTATGCATAAGTCTCTTTCCGACCCGTAATGCTTCGAGTTCGGATCTCCATATGGGTTTGACCCTGGTCCGGAACTCGGGGTGTTACAGTTTTTCCTCTACATTAAAGAGTAGCAGTTTGAAAGAACAAGTGAGGCCTTGTTAGTTTCAAAGGCGCATAAAGAGGAGCCTTGTCAAAAGTGATGGTGGGATGTCCCGGGTTTCCTAAATCATGGCTAATGTCATGCATTTCAGTCGAATTTGCATATGAGAATTGCAAAGTGATTGAAGAACACTTAGTCTACAGTAAGGCCTGTTGAATTAAAAGAGTGCAATATCAGTCGGAGCTGAAGGCAATAAGTTAAGTTATGTATTCAAGATGATATGTAGGATATTTGGCATGTACACTTAGGCATATAATAGCTTGAAGAAAGTATTTGTGTGCTGATGCAAGAGGCGTAGGAAAAGATTGCAATAGCTTTTGGGTGTTGAGATGTGAGTGAAGTAGAATTGAAGCATAGTCGACGATGCGACAGTGAAGATGGAATTCATAGGCTTAATGGAAAGGCAAAAAAACTAAGTGGTGGTGTAAAGTACTAGGCAGAAAAGTTTTGGCAAGGTTAAAGGCCGAACAAAGTTGCTGATTTCTGAGAGTGGCTCAGATGCGTACAAGGCTAAGAAAATTCAGTAGGGCCTGAACTGATGTTGCATTCAGCGAGGACGTTGAATGGATTTGGTGGGGGAGGTCTATGATATGCCTAGACAGTGGCGCACAATCATTGCGCATCACTGAAGTTGTAGCCTAGCCTATGGAACTGCACAGTCCAATGATGTAGCGCCAACATGGCTGAGACAAGAAAGGCTACTTAGCACATACAATACAACGCGATAGTGTTTCATATCCTTATTCAGAGTTAGCCCAGCTAAAGGAAGTAATAAAGGATGAAATTCAAGTCATGGAATGACTTTGGCATCGTCCCAAGCATTGGCCAAGGCTTGGACAATGCATATGAAACAATGGTGTTGCCAAATGCGCCATTGATGATTATTGCTTGACAAAAATAATGCAAGTGATGCATATGAAGTATGAAGTTGAACTAAGCAAGTCAAGACTCAATTGGCATGATATTTGGGTGTTGTCATCCAAATGAGCTAAGTACATGATCGAGATAAGTGTAGCGCAACCATTGTCGAATACTTTGCAGAAGTGCAAGTTGAATAAAGCGAAATCATTGCTGATATCTTGGGATAGGCCAAAGATTGAGTAAAGCGCAACCATTGTTGAACATTGGCACGGGCCAATATTAGTGCATCGTGATGATTGTCGGATTTGAGTTTAAGCTATCAGTTGCGAGTGTATGTCCATCACACGCATGCCAAAGTGAAAGAGCAAGTTATATATGGTTATAAAGTGGCTTTATAACTGAGTTTGGCATAGCCTAACTGTTCGAGACAAGTGTGCGCCATTCTGCAAGCCAGCAAAAAAGGTAGCAGTTAAAAAGGCATTGTGGCGGTTAAGGAACTTTCTATGGACAGATGGATGTTCATAGGCTGTGCAACTGAGTTGCATATGGATTAGCCATGGTTCTTGGCATTATAAATAGCCAGAGAACCCTTGCAAATGCAAGTCTTCAAGTGTAGAGGAACTTCATAGCAGTAGAGAGTATTTTTGTGTTAGGCTCCGAGAATAAGCTTGTAAGTCCATTGGTTGGACAGGATTTTGTAATCTTCCCCTTAAGCTAATGAAAGAGAGTTTGTTGGCTTAGAATTGTCTCTGTGTTCTGTTGATGCGAAACTACTCCCCAAGTTCTGTGTTGCATAATCATGGCATTAACCCCTTTGTAGTATGGGCTATATTGTTGGTAAAAAGAAAATTAAGTCTTCTATTGCATAATTCAGTGAAGTTGGCTATTATCATAGGTGCAAACTTATAAGGATGAAATACGAGTGGGTGATAAGAGATCACTGAACCACTGTATTTCCGGGTTACACTTTCACACAAAAACTGCAAGAGGCATTCGAAGGTGTGACAGCTAGCACGACAACCTATTCAACTATTACTGTACAGGTCCGCAATCACGTGAAAAATAATAATTAATTAATAAGTAAATTAGTCAAGGGTAACTAAGTAACTTGCTTACCTTAGGATACCTTCCCTAGTTAGTTTAATCCTTCTGTATGCCTCAAGTTTTTTGAGTATGCCCTAAAACAAGGTTCATAGAAATGGTCATTTTAACTGTGGTTTGTCGTATCGAGTTTTAGTAGCGTATCAGTCCTCATCTTTCTTTGTATAATAAGAGACTCCCAAAGTGCCACATGTCATGTCTACAATAAATCTAATTTGTGGTTAACCCATGTCATTAAATCAATCCTTGTCACCACTATACTTTGCCAACTCATTTGAACCAAAGAGTTGCAACTATTGTACCAAGGGTCACCATTTCAGATACTAATTGTCATGAAACATCTCATATTCTCCAAACGACACACCCCAAACTTTTGAATAACTACAAATACACCAATGTGAATATTATTATTATTATTATTTTATTTTTATTATTGTAAAACACCAATTTGTAGGAACACCATATGATGTTCAAAGTTGTGAGACATCAAGCTCTTTAAAGTTAAATAACCCATACAAAATGTATGATATCAATTATATCTATATGTTCTGTTTTAAAAATTGAAAAATAAAAAAGCAGAAGAACTTCCATTGAAAGAACACCGCCCCATTTATAACAAAAGAAGAAACGGGGTATAACTGATTTAAGGAGAAGCAATTTTGTAGAATAATACAACGAAGGAAGAAGGAACAAACACAATGAATAACACTGATTTAGGTTGTAGTATAATACAACGAAAGAAAAAGCACAACAAATTTTTCGACCACTAAGAATTGGGTAAGTAGTAACTAAAAATATTGTACGTAATTTTATAGTCGAATGACTGACGATTTGAAGGAAGTTCATGCAAATAGGAAGTCTTCATTGTGAAGTTCATGCAAATAGGAAATCCTCGTTGTTCGAAAAAAAAATCATCAATGTTTTCTTGGCATATATACTGGCTAATTATTGATGTATTTACTCATATAACAGAAGTGTTTAAAAATTCTTAGAAGCAAAAGTAGAAAATAAATATTTTATTAATGTGTTTATCCGTATAACAAAAGTGTTTAAAATTTCTTAGAAGAAAAAGTGGAAAAAAAATGTCGAAATGGATGAAATGATCTAGAAGGAGGATATTTTTTAAATAATACTGTGAGATGACCTAAACCCCTGTGCTTGATGTTTGGAGTCTTTTGTCCCCATTGAGGTCTATTAGTCTTTTGTTGTTTTTTATTAATACTTCATTTTCATCTATATTTGAAGAATAATACAGAAGATGTTTTGTTTTTTACATTTTCCGTGTTATGACAAATTGATAACGATTACTTTATCGATTCACCCTAAACTTATCCGAGAGTTCGACATTTACTTATTATTGTTCCCATAATAATAAATAGAGGTATAATATAATATACTGTAATATTTCCAATTAAAAACTCCAAAATTAGTATTTTTGTAGGTTATTCATCTGGTGTGTATGCACCGTATTAGAGGCTTGTAGATAAAGATGATATGGTGATATCAGTGATAAGAAGATAGATAAGAAGACACTCGATAAAAAGAGGTGGCATTTCGATGTGAAGGTGTTCAGTTTTTATATGGCTCTCGAAGTTTTTTACAAATTAAAAACTTGCGCATATTTTTTAAAAATGTCATCCCGTCATTGAGAACCCTCCAAATGAATATGTGAATTTTGGGTGCAAGATCTTTGATTTCCATGAATCTTACCATTGAAAATCATCAGTTGTACTGGATGAGCTTGGTTGTATATCACTTAGGGTTCTAATAAATTATTTTCGAGAAAACGTATGATTGAGGTGGTGTTTCCATGGGGATGATTTTGAACAAGCTCCTCTGCATCAGGAAAGTATATATCCAGCATTTGAGTGGGATGAGTGGTCTTTCACAAGGTGGTTGACAAGCTCTTCATTCTATATGGTTGGAGATATGATAATTATGTCAAACACTCAGTTTATATTCCCGATAGATACGTTATTTTTAAGTTCTGATTTGAAGTTGTGGTCATTTCCAAATAATTTCCAACCTAACTTGGCAACTTGAGCTCTTTTCAGCTGGGTAAGAGATCTGGTTGGAGCCATCAATACTCCAATGTGTTGTAGTTTTTGACATCTTATCTCTGCATGTCATAATATAGAGTTATGTAAGAAAGCCCAAGCCTTAATGGCTACTCTAGACTACTGTCCATAGGATCACCATGCTCACAAGGTTGGAGAACTTACCTTCTTTTCTGATGATCATGTTTGCGATTTTGACATCTTTAACATCTCTTCACAAAGTAATCTGTTTACTCCAGAAAAGCAAATTATTCTCTTGTTAAATTTAATTCGCTCAATGAAGGATGCCTTCACTAAAGAAAGGTCAAACTTTCTTCTGGAAAAGAAAAACTTACTAAGTAGATTGATAATATGGAATGTCAGCTGGATCACCCGAAAGGGAACAAATTAGAACTAATATTCTTATTCATGACCTTAAATTTTGTAATAATAAGAATCGATATAGTTCCAAATCGAGAAAATATCATAAGACTTGTCAGCAAAATACTTTCAAACACAGTCCGTTTCCTATTTCCTCCAATTTTATTGTGAAATTTTTTAATTCCATTTTTAAAAACACGGGATTGATGCCTCATTGCTCTCTTTGCAAAAAATGGGGCCATTCTGATAATTATTATAATAGGAGAATCAGACCTCTAAGGTTTTGTTCGGATATTTACCATCTCTTGAGAAAAAACTCACCTCCCAGACTTATCTCTAAGTCTGTTCAGAAACAGGTAAGGAGAAAGAGGAAAGTTCAGAAATCAAAAGAAACAGTTAATCAAGAGAGTAGGACAAAATCATATGTGATCTTCAAGGTATTATCCATTTTTTAGGGACAATCTACTGAATATGAAGAAACAACCGTAAGTCCTCAGGTAAGAATTCTGACATTAATTGTAATTAATCCTTTGGTTATTGAGGAAGGGAATTTTAACAATGAGGAACTCCTCAAAAATTTCTCTAATCTTGAACATCCACCTAACCCCCTAACCCCACCTGGTTGGTTCTCATCTTCTCCCTTGGATGCGAACTGCAACCTGACCAAGTTGGTAGGAGTGTCTGACTGACTCATGTTTTAATAAAACCTGAAGGAAGATACAAAATATTGGATTATCATATCTCTATAGGCTAAAAAGACATATAAGAACTCTTGAGCTTTGCTCCAAGGAGATGTATCCTTGATCAACAAGTTGGCGTGACATGTTGAGTGATAAGGTTCGTATGATCAAAATATCATAAAGTCATATTTTCAGCCTTATTTTAGTACACAATGCATCAAGTTAGTGCCTTTTTCAAACTCTGTGAAAAGATACATTTCTTCTTCCGCAAGAATAGAGTTTGTCTAAATTCGTAATTTACCCTTATAAGGCAACCCAATTTTGTAAGTGTTCAGCATAAATTCATGTTATTGAAGATTATAAAAAAGATGAATCGCCTCTCTTTTCTTCACTGAAATACTTGCTCTGAAGGTACCTCCAATTATGTCTTCCTCTCCGAGCCTTGACTCTTGTAAATAAGATAATATATAGACTGTACTACTTCCAACTAAGAGAATTCTCCTTGAGTCCTCTGACAGTGAATCCAGTCAAGAAAGAAGTAATCATATACCTTTCAATCTCAGACAAACTCTCTTGAATCTCAACTTAATGAGTTTTCTCTTAAGATGACTTTAGTGTTCAATCAAGTTCAAGCTCTGAGCAATGATCTGAATTTATTCTCAAAAAGGGTAGAAGACAAGTTCGAGAACGTCGAATTAATCTAGACTGGGTGTGATTGAATAAGAACTTGATGCATACAGGTATGTTGAAGACTATACACCTAAGATTAAGATGCTTCCTTTTTCTAGTTAACTCCGTGTAGGAATTTATTCTTAGGGTTTTAAGGAGGAAAAGCTAACTTTTGAAGTAGTCTATTTATGTGTTCTACATTAGCCATTTCAAGTATTATCATCTATCAATCGTTGAAGTTTATTTTGTTAAATTTTTTTTTTTGATATCATATTTCTGGTGATTAGAACGCATATCTCGTATTGTCCCATAGGTTAAACTCTTAACACTCGTAACTGGCTAACGGAGGAGTAAACTATTTGAGAATTCCAATATTGATCTTCCCATGATTACACTTTTTGAATATATTGCAGGAATTCCATAAGATGGTCTAGTTTCCGCCTTACCTCTCTGAGCCCGTAACTGGCAGGGAATAAATTCGAAAACTCTAATTTCTACCTCCGTACATGGCTAGGGAAGATATAATTCATACATGAGTCATATCGCTCAAATTATGCTCTTTGTTCGTAACTGGGTTAGAGAATAACTTTTTTTGATGTTATTTTTCTCACATAAGTGATGTTTCTTATTGCCTCTAACATTATGATCGTTATTTTTAACTTCTTTATTTGTAACTGTCGATAAGAGAGAAAAACATTTGGAATACAATTTACTTGTAAATTTGTTAATGTCCAAGAAATCCTTCTCTTGTAGTTAGAGAAAGGTCCCTCACATGTTGTTCTCTTGAGAATGACATCAAATGAGGGAGAGTTCAAATATGAACTTGTATTTATTTGCTATATCTTTGTGGGGAGTGCGGCTGTGGAATTATAAGAGATGTTTGTACTTTTATCTCTCCTTGATGAAGATCCTAATATACAAACTTGGTGGAGTCGTCTTAAAAAGTTGGTATGTTATCTTTCATCTCGATAACTCTTTTGTGTAGTTTATTAAGATCATTTTTCTATCACCTTTGCTAATTTTATTGACAAAAAGGGCGAGAATTATTTAGTAGTATTCTACTATAACATATGGCTTCTCGGAGCATTATGTATGAGGGAATGAACTGAAAGTTGTAGGTTTCTACCTATTATGCAAAAGAGACAAGTAAGGGCTAAGGGGAGAAGATATCACCGTAGTATTAGTTCAAAGTTTTGGTACAATTGGATTCTGAGGTAGGTAAAAATACTATGCCATGATGTAACATCCATTGAGTAGACTAACTTGTCATTCTAGAAAATCTCTAATTTATTATTCTCATAAGTTGTTTTTCGCAACGTATCTTCAAAAACAAAGGTGCTGAAACGATCATATGCAGAATGATGGAAGAACTTGAAGTACGAAGAATTCAAGCAGGTGTTGAAGATTCAGGAACAAGCATCATGGAAATTGAACTGAATGGTTTATTTTATATAATTAATATGTATTGGTAGTTTTGTCACTAAAATTTACAAATAGGGATATTTTTAGAGCATCACTCAGTCGAACTCGCAAGTTTTGTTCTCAAGTTTGTTTTCAATATTAGATGTACAAAACTATATCTTGATTTGTAGTCTAGTAAAGTCAAGTCTCGAACTAGGACTAAAGTATGGTAGTTGAGTATCAGACATCACTTAATAACCCTCGAAGATTGAAGAACAAACAAAGACATTTCAAATAACTTCATCAACAACGAGGTATGTGGAGACTGACCTATCCTATTTACTCACGACATCCCATTCGATCTTATGAGACTATGTCGTATGATTTTAGTAGGTTTAATATTGCAAAGGAAAAATTTCGAGTTCAAATTTGTCTTGGTTACACTCTCGAAATATGATTCAAGAAATGGATGCTCATAGATCCTTAGCAATCTTAGTTAGAACAATGTATTGTTCACAAACTACTTTTGTTTCAAGTTGATCATTTGGAAATTTCCCAAGCAATAATGCATACTGTCTACGGCTATTGGGAATCTTTCAATTAAATTATGAGAGATATTGAACTGTTTGGCGCAAGTTACACATACTTGTATGTATAGGTTTGGAAACCCCTACCATCTGACTTCGCGAACTGCCAAGGTTTGTAACTCTCTGTGGCCTGAATTCGCGAACTGCCAAGGTTTGCAAACCTAACCAGTTTTAGTATTAGCAGAAGTTCATGAATTATTCTATGTGACTATGTTCGCTTTTGCTGCAACTTTCATAGACACTTTGAATACAACTTTATTCAAAAAATCACTTTTGGCTTGTGGATTATTGTTTAGTCTTGAGTGTTATTGAACACCGCTAAGTACTTGTAAGTTCAAAGACATATTTTTGGCTATGGATCATTGTGCACGGTTCCAAAACCCTGGACCATAATATATATTTTTATATATAATTTCAAGGCGGACTTTTCACATGCTTACATGAATTCCTAATAATAATTTCATCAATCTAACCTTAGATTGAAGTTGAAGCTACCTGTAGGCTTGAAAATATATAAATAGAGAGACTCATACAACAATATTTATTAATCCCTGACACTCTTGTGTCCTAGTTACAAAGCTAGAGTCATCCTCTATAACCCAGATTCTTCATAGAATTGTATTTCACGTTACGACTTTGAAGACTTCACTTAGGAATTCGTAAAGCCCGGTCAAACTATCTTTTACCATATAGTTTGTATATCCGGGTCTTGTTCTTATTGATCCTTGAGGTTTTCAGAACTTCGGATCAGGAACGAGCTAGATATATAAAAATCACAAAGTTTTCTGCGTCTCAGACTTTATGAATCCTCAAGATAGATATCTAAAGTGTTCTTTGATTTTTTTTTGAATTATTCTTGAGATGTGGTTAGTAATCTGGGATTCTCAGCTAACTGAGTGTAAGTGTTCCGGATTCTTGAGGTTTGCTGACTTTGTCTACTGCAAACATATTTCCAAACATAGATAGAAACTTATCAAAAGGGAAATAAAACATACTTATCTATTAGAGGTAGATATGTACTAAAAGTCTTCACTGAGGTTGAATCAACTCTTAGGCTATAAAAGACGTCATCTAAGAGAATCAAGTACGTAAAATCTTGCGAGGTTCAAGAGACGTAAGGAATACGACTATAACTGAATTGCTTGGAAGGCTAATTGGTCCTCAACTATATTCCAATCGAAGTCTGATAGAAGGATAGTGTCTGTAGCGGTTTAATATACAGTGTGGTGTTCAAGATGGACGAGGTCCCTGGGTTTTCTGCAGGTACAATTTTCCTCGTTAACAAAACTTACGGTGTCTTGTGTTTTTCCTTTTATGCATTATATTATTTGTCTTTATAATAGGAGTAGCACAAGGAAGTGCGTGAATCAATCTAAATAGTTTAAGTAGTCATTATTTGAGATAAAAAACATGACTTATTCTTGTTGATTTATATCTTGAAACATGGATTGCAAGTTTCATACTTGTTAGAATATAGATCCTCTTAATTCAGATACAATTAGATTGATCTTGGACCTTGATTTTTGATATCTTCTAAGAAATATTCTACACATTCAGGTACACAAACCTTTGGTCTATACGTATTGATTATGGAAGAGAAGGGGTTTTTACTTTGACCTAATTATGATGGTATTAGGTTTTTTCCATACAGGTTGCCGAAAGAAATAGTTGGAGATGTATTTGGTATCCCCTCATCTCAATTTTACTCATAAACAAATTTAAAACTAAAATGCAAATTGTATAACAATATGGAATCCTCACATGCTAATTTTACTCATAACAATATGCAAATTGTATAACAATATTATGATTAAAGCATACAAATTTCATCTTATCACATGCAAACATCACTTCTCTAGCTCCCTTAATGGCATTTTTTGATGATTCCGGATCCATGTTTACATCATTCAGGTATGCAACTGCAACCACATCGATTCATGTCCATGCTGCCAGATTGTGAAATTTTGAGTAATTTATTAGTTGAGGAAAAAAATTATGAAAAATATGATAAGTAGTTATGTATTAAAACTATGGAAAACATTTTTTTTCAATTTACAGGTTCTAACTTGTTAAAACCTAAGAAATTGCACATGAAGAGTTATTGTGGGTTTTAAACCAAAAATCAAAGACATAACATCTCAATTTTCAAAACTAAGTTTTTTGTATAAACCCGACTACATTTCCTAAGGATAAAAATCCAAAAATCCATAATTTGGTCAAGATTCAACAAAGATATGAAACATGTAAGTAGGAAAAAAATATCTCAGCAACATCAACAACACCAGCTTGGTCCAAACGATTAGCGAATTCCTCCCGTAACAACCCCATTCCCACCCGGAGTCTTAATTTCTTCATCATGTTCTTCAATTATTTGAGCATAATCTAAACCCAATCTTGGATCCACAAAGAGATTATAAAGCTATGTTACCAATTTTAAACCTAATCCTTCAACTTAGACAAGAATATTAGATCCCCCAACTGTAATCAAAACCAAAAACATCTAAAATCTAGAGATCATATTTCAGTATAGGGATAAAGAGGATGTGAATGGGGATACATTGTAGAGAGAAGATCGGGATTGAAGAGACAGATGGGGAGGCGAATCGATTGTTCGTGAAAGGAAAAGAAATAATAAAGAAAAGAAAGAGGAAGTTAGGGCTGGCTAAGGAGGGCCCTAACAATTGATACGGGGATACCAGTTATACCATTTAGGATCAACCACAACTATAGATTTATATCTTGGGAGGATAAATTCAGACGTCTCTTTATCTAGGGCTAAGTCAGCCACGCTTTATTTTGTATTCTAGATACCATATGTGAGTTTAACTTCGTTACCATGATTAAAAAAAAAAATCTATATCAAATAATAAATCTTCAAGTGAAAAGACTGTGAAATATTTACCATCTTCAGTAAATCTTTTAGCTTATTCCCGCAAATAATAGAGTCGTTTGATTAATGAGATAATCAGAGAGTTTGATATTATTTCTATCATGTTTATCTTTAAGGTGTTTACTAGTGTTGAGTGTGGATAACAAAATCTACATATGTATCCAAAGGTCCAAATTCACGTGTAAAGTTGTACGGCCCAAGTTCAATAGTTGGAATAATCTAAAATGTATGTAACTTACTGGTATACTCTTTTTGTACCACCGGATCATGAAGGACTTGTATTCATTAGTTGAACTCTAATAGAATGATATATACTTTATTATACTTTATTATGATTGTGTATATATTTCACAATTAATAGCAATTGTATATTGGCACCGACTAAGGTGTTCAACTTCATCCTTCCTCCAAAAAATCACGTGGAAATCTAAAAAAACCACTAGCGGTGGCTGATTCGATGATTTGAGTAAATATATTAATAGTTAGTGGAGCTAGGCCTAATGAAAACATAAAAATATACTCCCCGTCAAAGTTTGGATGTCTAAATTGGGGAATTTTTTTGTCCTAAAATACTCGTTATATTTCATATTTTTTCATCTTTTATCCTTATTTGCTCCTATCTCAGAATCAAGTCATAACATGGAGAGTTGTGTATTTCAATTTTCTAGACACATTTTTAATACTTCTCTATATATATTTCCTTTAATTTGAAAATTTTCAAGTAAACAACAAAAATCTAGACATCAAAAAACTAGGAACCTTAAATAGTAACCTAGGGTAATTGTGGAAAAAAAAAAACTATTCTCTTTGGGTTTCTTAATTTTTATGCAAAATCCTATTTAGGCATCTAAACTAGGACGACGGAGTATTAATAAAAAAAGTATACAACAAGTCCGTAAAACGCTAGATCTAGTGTTCCACGAAGCGAAACGGTGGACTTCTGTCCTGTAAACGCGTTCACCAAACTCAGGGAAAACCATCAGTCGCATCCGATGAAACATATCGTCAACATGCACATGAGGGTGTTTCTACTGACTCCGATAACGACTATGAAGTGTATTGGAACATCCTTGCAACTTAGATCCTCATGTCTTGGCGCTAACACCGAAAAAGATAGTGTCATCTCGAGGCAACAACAAAGTGGTATAAGCGATGTTACTAGAACGTCTGTATTTCATTTCCGTGCAAATGGTGAAAGAGCAGGCGGCACATCCAACACCGATTATTAGAGAATCATCAATGTAAGTACCGGTATAGTTGTATATTTTCTATACATACCTACCTGTATACACATAATCTGTAATCGGCCACGTGTAAAGAAGGAGAAACATGTACACCGTAAGATGGGCGAGCATCAAAAGGACAATGACACGTTACGACACCCAAGGGGCATGCATCACCCTCATCCGCCACGTGCTCGCCATCCTGCGAATCCGACGGTAGATAAAACAAGGAGTACCTGATGATAAGAGCACCGCGAAGCACCACAGAAGACTTATAGGATTGCATTTTATCATCCCAAGGAAGATCCAAATCGGACGAACGGGAGGAAGCCCCGCTGACATCTGCATTAACAGCTGTCTGAGGCGTGCAGACTGCCCCAACCACCCGCATTAAATGCTATAGACCTAGGGTACGTGTCAAACATCCTGTGGAGAAGAAGAAGGTGCACCATCGTCGCGGCACATTACTGTTGAAAGGTGTCAGGGCAGAACGAAGATATCATCGGGTTCGGCGCGTTAACCAAGACGATAAGGAACAGCTGTCCCATAGAAGAGGGCCCCACACCAAAAATCTATAAATACCCAACTCCACTGAGAAAGGAAGGGGGACGAAATTGAGAGGGAGAGAGAACTATAGTTCAGGAGAGAGAGATTGTAAGAGTAAGTATGAGTTTTATCTACCTTCTTCCTAGCAACGTTCCCTACTCAGAGTCATTCGACTATTCATTGTAACTTTATATAATACATAGTGAAAAACCAAACCCCCGTGGATGTAGGCCTTAGTGCTGAACCACGTAAACTGTTGTCTCCTTTACATTCTGCACCGATAATTTTCGTATTCATGTATCATGCATCGTTTGAATCATCATAGACTATCCTATGATGCGAAACGAGGACGAGCCCAAAGGCTCAGAGTCTCCCATACGACTATAAGTGCTAGTTTATATGCATTTCAATCTTTCCAGTAGCTTTGTGCATATTGCGAATATTTTTTGTGGACACGATGATACCATCGTTACATTTGTGTTCACAATCTGGCGCTAGAAACATGGACACACTTACGTCCCGGTAAAAAGATTCATCTTTTCCTGTGAACCCTTTTTCATCACTCAACACCGGTCCTCAATACCGATTTTGGGTGACAAACCAGCAAAAAAGACCAGATTTGAAAGGTTTTTACAAAAAACAAAGCTTTTTCACAATAAAAGTGACCGGAGTTATCTTGAATCCTCATTTTTTCACTTATAAAAACTCTTGGACCTATCTTCTTTTGTGAAGTATCCTTAGATCTATCTCCGGATCTATGTTTTCTCTTGAAAAAATCTTCGGATCCTTGCGTCCCATCTCAAAACGAATTTCATCTTCTCTCTCGAAAAAGTCTTCGGCTGAATATGCAAATATGTTTTCTTACATAGCCTTTGCTAACCAAACCTATGTCGATATGTCTTCCTTGTTAACATTTTCCCGCTGCAGGATATGGATAAAACAAAGGACGTAGGAAAATCCAAGGCAACGTCAAAGGAAACACCCAAGACCACACCAGTTGTAATACGCAACAAACAAAAGGGTGAAAAGCTCAAAGCGGCAAACAAGAAGCAGGATGGAGCGGAAAGCACCACCCCTTTAGGTGCCAATGTTATAGCAGCGGCGGCTCTCAAAGCTACAGCAGCCAAAGCCGGTGCTGCCAAAGTAGCAGCGATAGCCCGAGTGAACGAGCAACGGGAAGGAATGGCAGAGTCAACAATGCAACAACCCGTCTATGGGATGCCACTCACCGACGAGAAGAACCAACCGCTACTGACCATCCAGCCTCTGCCAGTGACGAACCAACCAGCACAACAACCTATGGAGCTGCAGGTCCCGCCCACTGACCCACATATCCCCTTAATACAGACTATTGATGAAGATCACACTGTAGCCGTCGGGGGACAAGTGCAAGTGGGAACTCCGAACCAAGGATCGAATCATTCCATCCAGCTGATAGCAGAAATCGAAGAGTTGAAAAGAAACCAGAAGGTATATGCAGATGTTGTAGCATTACTTGCACGAGAGAACCAGGAGCTCAAGGATAGGATTGCCCACAACGCAGAAATAGAGAATCAGCACGACGAAGCCAATTCTAAGGCACCACCGCCAAATCAAGACCGAAGGATGGTAGTGGCCAACGTTCAAAACCCCGAGCCATTAAACCGAAGAGCGGCCATAGGAAATAGATTTTCCGATCCAGATTACGTTCCTGAAGATTCAGACTACTTCGATAGTGAAAACCGAAGATCAGGACGATCCATTATAAGAGAGGATCACCATCTCCCAATGGAGAATCTTCGTGCTGAGTTGATTGGACGAAATCAAGCAGTTGAAGGAAAGACAAGGAAGAGGAAGATTAGAGGAAATGATGAAAGAGGCCGCCACCACACCGCTGACTGCACATCTGGCCAGAGCTCTCATTCCCCAAAAGTGTCTAATCCCGGCGTTCGAATGTTACGACGGATCCAACGATCCCGCAGCCCATCTTCGATACTACAACCGAACCTTGGCCCGATGGGATCAAGACAACGTGGTCCTCTGCAGATACTTCCCTTCAAGCCTGAAAGGGTCGGCTTTATCCTGGTTTGACAACCTACTGCCTAACTCCATCAACTCTTACAACCAGCTCACTGAGAAATTCTTGGGAACTTACATGTACAACAAGACCGTCAACGCAGGAATGGACAAGCTCTTCTCGCTAGAGGTCTCCTACAAAGAGACGATTAGGGAGTATACCGACAGATGGCACAAGATCTGTCAAGCGATAGGAAATGTAGACCCTGTGGTTAGAATCAATTGTTACAAGTGGGGATTGGATAAGATGAGACCATTGTTCATTGAGATTCATGGAAGTATTCCCACCACCGAAGGGGATCTTCGAGTGATCATCGAAAAGCACGCCAGGCTGTAGGAAATACAGCGTGACAACCCCATGGCACAGATGCAAAAATCTCACTGTACGAATTCAATGGAGAAAGTCAGCGGATCAAAGAGGACCAATTCGACCGAACACTTCAACGAAGACAAAATAGGACGAAGAGATGATCACCGGCGCAATGATAAGAAGTTCGAAGACCAGGTCTACATGAAGCTCAACACCAGCTATGTTCGCATCCTGAGGGAAATCAAGGATCGAACCAACCTCGAGTGGTCATGGTCAAAGGGGAAGCAACCACCAAGATCTGAGAAGTCAAGAGACTACTACGAGTACCATTGCTTCAATGGTCACCTAACAGAGAAGTGCAAAAATCTCAAGATAATGATCCAGAAGATGATTGATGCCGGAAATCTCAAGCAATATGTTCAAAAGGCAGAAACCGACGATAGGACCCAACGAAGCAAACAAGTCCAATTACTCGAGAACAACCGAACGATCAATATCATTTCGTGTTCCGAGCACAACGGCACCTCATTGACCAACAAAATAGGAAAGAGGTTGAGAAAGAAATTTGAGGACTACTGTGAGCTATACAAAATCGATGGAGTCGAAGTTGACGAACATGAGTAATGGATGAATGCGCCTCTGTCGTTTCACGCTGAAGATGTCGAATAAGACATGGAGGATCACAATGACCCGTTGGTACTCACGTTACCGGTATCAGGATGCAACATAAAGAAGGTTCTGATCGATGGAGGGAGCTCAGTCAACGTCCTATTTTACGATACATTCAAATGGATGGAATTGAATGACGAACAACTGATGTCTTCTTACTACACCATCTATGGGTTCAATGGCGCCCCAACGAAGCCATTAGGAGACATCGTCTTAGAAGTCAAGGAAGGACCGATGAACGTTAGTACTCGATTCAGCGTAGTGGACGTGCCATCCCCCTATAACGCCATCATCGAACGAAGATGGGTACACAAACTCAAAGGAGTAGCAGCAACAGATCACCAATACCTTAGGTTCCCAACACCCTGAAGGGGTAATGGAAATCAAGGGTGATCAAGTCACGGCACGAGAATGTCAGGATTTACAAAACCAACTTAACAGTGAACAAGATAAGAAGCGTAAAGCCCGAAAAGGAAAAAATAAAGAAGCCGCTAAAGACAAAGCAATCGATTTGTATCTCGAAGAAATCTCAGGGAAAAACATAACGAAGGATAGCATCGTTCTAACTACCGAAGCAGGCGTCTCAGGGGCAAAGGGGGCTGAAGAGCCTACCAAATAGCAATTAAAGAACGTTCCTCTCATAAGGGAACCGAAGCCTATGTTCACGCCAGTGGAACCGATGAAGGAGATCAACATAGGAACAGAAGAAGATCCCAAGATGATCAAGATATGGACTTTGATGGACAAAGATCGAGAAGAAACATTGGTTGAGCTACTCAAGGAATACGCGGACATATTCGCATGGAAGCTAGGAGATATTCCAGGGATCGATCCAAAGATAATACAACACAAACTTTGGATAAAGCCGGGCACTAACCCCTTCAGGCAGAAATTACGCAAAGTAGCACCAGAGTATCATCAAGCAGTTGAGAAAGAGCTTCACAAGCTGATGGAGGCTGGATTAATAAGGGAGGTAAGATACCCCACGTGGATCTCGAACATGGTCATCGTACAAAAAAAGAACGGTGGGGTAAGGATATGCATCGACTTCACCAACCTCAATAAAGCATGCCCGAAGGACAGCTACCCGCTCTCAAGCATCGATCAATTGGTGGAAGTTCTGGAAGGACACTAAGAGTTATCATTCATGGAAGGATATTCTGGTTACAACCAGATAGCCCTGACATAAGAAGATCAACAACACACAATATTCTTCACTCCGCACAGCCTCTACTGTTACACCCGAATGCCCTTCGGATTAAGGAATGCATGGGAAACATACCAGAGGATGGTTAATGCTGTCTTCAAGCCATGGATCGGGAAAACTTTGGAAGTTTATGTCGATGATATGCTAGTCAAAAGCAAACTGCACAAGGATCACCTTCAGGACTTGAGAGATATCTTCGGTGTCACATCAGGGAAATATCTCGGATATCTGGTAATAAAGAGGGGCATCGAAGTCGACCCCGCCAAAATCCAGGCCATCGTGGAAATGCCATCTCCAAGAAATTTGAAAGAAGTTCAGAAACTCAATGGGTCCATAGCAGCGCTAGGAAGATTCATCGCCAGATCATCGGACAAGTGTAAACATTTCTTCAACATCCTCAAGAAAGGGACTAAGTTTGCATGGAATGCTGAGTGTGAAGAAGCCTTCCATAAGATTAAAGAATACCTGGAAACGATCCCGGTCCTCCAGAAGCCCGATTCCGATGAAGTGCTAGCCCTTTATATTGCAGCAACCGAAGATGCAGTCAGTGCTGTGCTGGTCAAGACCAAAACGAAGGTTGAGCAACCGATCTATTATGTCAGTAAAACTCTCAATGCGGCAGAAAGAAATTATACCAAGATTGAGCAACTTATATTGGCATTGGTATGGGCCACGCAGAAGCTGAGAACTTACTTCCCGACTCATTACATTCGTGTCCCATGCAAAGCACCGTTGGAAGCTGTTCTATAAAACGCTGGAAAAGTAGGAAGGATAGCAAAGTGGAATACGCAACTGGAACAATTCAACATAATCCACGAGGTCCAAACCGCCCAAAAATCAAAAGTCCTGGCGGATTTTCTAGTAGACTTACCTATGGATAATGGTGAATAAGTGAAGGACCTCCCAGGAATGGAAAAAAACGTAAAGGACCCGAATGATGTTCTCGAACCCTTAAGCCAAAGAAGGTGGGAAGTCTTCGTCGATGGGTCCAAGAACAGGGAAGGTGCAGGCATAGGGATTGTGATCACGACACCCACTGGGGACAGAATCGTGCATGCACTCATATTGGAATTTGAAGGGCACACCAACAACATCATGGAGTATGAAGCCATAGTACATGCTATTCGTTTGATAATAGAAATGGGAATAACAGAGGTGCGCCTAACAAGTAATTCACAACTAGTCATTCGGCAGATAGAACTGGAGTATAACACCTATGACGAGACTCTCTCAGCATACATGGCCCTGGTCCAAACTCTGGCATCACAAATATACAACATTAAGTTCCGACATCTATGCAGGAAAGATAACAAACATGCCGATGCCTTAGACTATATTTCATCAATGTTGAAAGATGATAACGTCAAAGCTATCAAGATAACAAGAGTATATGAACCTTCGATCTCCCCGCTGCAAGTCCTCGCTACAAAAAATCGTAAAGACGATGTACAGGTGGATATTGCTAAAGACGACGCAGGGGAAGATATCGCCGAAGATTTTTCCGAAGATGACATCCTCACAAGAGCGAACGAAGACGAAGACTTCAGTAACGAAGAAAACTGGAGGACCGAAGTTCATCTTTTTCTCGAAGAAGGAGCGCTGCCTATAAATGTGAAGCAAGCCCGGAAAGTGCAATCGAAGGCAGGGAGATACGAACTTCGTGACGGATTCTTATACAAGAAGTCTTTCCTCGGACCCCTATTACGCTGCTTATACAGAGAGGAGGGGAATCGTATCTTAAAAGATATCCACTATGGAGATGCAGGAAATCACAGTAGGATGAGATCATTGGCTGACAAAGCTAAAATGTAAGGATACTACTGGCCACAGATGATACAAGACGCTGCTAAGATGTCCAGAAGATGCGAAGAATGCCAGAGGTTTGCCAAAAGAATTCATGCTCCAGCAACAGAGTTAAATTCAGTAGGAAGTCCATAGACGTTCGCAAAATGGGGAGTCGACATCGTAGGACCACTAATCGAAGGAACAGGGAAGAGACGATTCTTGATAGTAGCTACAGATTATTTCAGCAAATGGGTAGAAGCCAAGGCTCTAGCAGGGATCAGAGACATAAATGTATTCACGTTCATCTTTCAAAATATTATTTGCATGTTTGGCATTCCCGCAGATATTGTCTCCGACAATGGCAAGCAGTTACAAGGGAAAAACATCGACATGCTGTTCGACACGTTCAAAATCAGTAAAAACAAATCTACTCCCATTTATCCGCAGAGCAATGGTCAAGTCGAAGCCACAAATAAGACCCTTGCTCTTATCCTTAAGAAATCGCTGGATGAACATAAAGGCCGATGGTGTGAGCAATCGCATAATGCACTATGGTCATACCAAACCACAAGGAGGTCAGCCACTGGTGAATCCCCATTCCTTCTCACTTACGAAGCCGAAGAAGTCATCCCAACAGAGATCATCATGCCTACCACAAATACTGAAGCATGGGAGAGGAACCTAACAGCAGACATGATGCTAGAGAGACTCGATGATCTAGAAGAAAGAAGGGAAGCAGCGTTACAGAGAATGGAAAATTATCAGCGTAGGTTGGCAAAGGAGTACAATAAAAAGGTTAAACTTAGACATTTTGTAGAAGGACAGTATGTGCTACGTACCATACCACAATATCAGCGAGAAAATAAATGGGGTAAATTAGCACCAACATGGGGAGGGCCATTTTTCATACACGATATCGCAGGAAAGGGATCGTACTACCTGCGTAACCTAAAAGGAGAAATCTTAAGGCACTCTTGGAATGCAAAATACCTCAAGCCGTACTATCTATGAAGCAACACAGTTCTGCACCTGTGTGAAGAGTACCAGAAGAAGAAGACAGCATATCCGCTCGACATGTTTCTATCTCTAGCCGAGGAATAGCATACCTCACCACATCAATCGAATAGAAATCTTTTGAACTATTATATTGGGGAAAGTACTTGCATACGATCTCTCGGGACTCCCCAATCAGCGTCTATGAGTGTATGACCATGGGGAAGGATTCCAGCAGAAAGAGATACCCAACCTAACAATAAGGCAGCGGTCCGGCGGAATGGGTGCATGTAAATAATTCAATAATGCATCATATATCCGAGAACGCTGCACCAACCCCCATCGTCCGGTAACCCTCTGGCCCAGGGTTAGCCGACGGGGTGACAAGTCCAAAACCAATAATGGAGGTACATACCTTCGCTATTATCCCAACATACTCTTTATTTTTCATTAACACGTTCCCATTATTTTAAGAAAATTAAATAAATTAACGATGCAAATAAATCAAAGATGTACATACTTAAGAGAGACTGATGATCCGTTTCATAAGAGTTGATTACAAGTCTGGGAAGGTAAGTATAAAAAAAAAAGATACACAAAAAATAGCCCGAAGCTACGTGATCAACAAAGATCAAGTTTCTACCCCAACTACGAAAACCTACTTTCCTTCCGAAGACTCGGCACGATCAATAGGACGTTCTTTTTGAGATGAGGGAACGCTCCCTCCAGAGGATAAATCATAAGCAGGCTTGAGCGGCTCGGGAATAGGACGTTCGTTTACTACTGCGTCCCAAGCCTCGTCAAGAAAGTTGTATTCATTGGAAAGTTTCTTATAATCAAGCCGGAGGTTCCAAAGTTCAAATTGACACTCATCTAACTCTACCTGCTTCATAGAATCAGAATGATGAAGACGATTGGCCTCATTGGTCATTTCCTCGATCCCCTTGGTGAGCCTATACATATTAACCTCTAAATCTTTCTCTGATTCAACCAAGCGGGCAACATCGGTGTGGGAGGAAGTTAAGGCTTTGCTGAGAGCATGCGCCTCAGCCCTGGCATCGTCCCTTTCCCGAACGAGCCGCTGTATATATTCCCGAACCTCAGGATCGTGGGACGAGCGGGCCTGAGGAAGCTCAATTTCTAAGTCTTCTACTTTGGCTTCTAACCGATAAATAGCATCACGGGCCTCACATAGATTGTCACGAGTCCACATTAAAGTACCATTAAACTGGCGACGATCAGCATTCATAGTATTCTGCATATCAACCATCTGTTCCTGCCTCTCTCTATAACGAGCGGACATTTGGTTATACTCATCTGCCCGAGAATTCTTTTTGTTAGACGTTTCTATTACTTAGATCTCCAACTGTTTGATGCGTGAAGCCTGCCACGCCCTCTCACTCTGTAGCCACACTAACTCTTTGGCACCACCCGTTGGAGAAAGGGCCGACTAACTCATAAGAAACATTGAAAAAGCGAGGGAGGAAGGAAAGAATAAGAGACAAACCTTTAGACGAAGTACCCGCGGACGAAGCTTCAGTACGAGCCTTCTCCAGTTCAATTTTAAGTGAAGCCACCTCCTGACGAAGCTCTTTCTCATCGGCACCAACCTGCTATTTCCCTTTCATCTGCTCTTTTAGTACTAATATCTCCTTATCCTTGGCCACAAGAGTTTCGTGAGAAGAATTTAGCTCGTCGTCCCTCTGACGTATCTTTGCCTCCATCTTGAGAGCCTTAGCTCTAAAGAACTGATAAAGGGTGTGATTGCAATGCTCAATCCTCACCAACTGCAGCAACATGGGGCAAGTAAAAACCAATAATGAAGGGAAAATTGCACTACTTCGCCAATAAGAAAATACAACACCTCACCTTAAGAATACGCTGCTGAGGGAAACCGTACTAATACCCATCAGCTACGGCCATCATGTCAGATATAGACGAATGGGGATCAACCAGAAGATTAGAAGAAGTGTCCCCCAAGTCTCGTTCCCAGACGTCTGCAACTTTCTCACGAGACGATAATGCCATCCTCTGACGAGTAAAGGCAACAGAATCCCTCTCCCTGGGGACCATAGGAGCAAGATGGGGCACGTTCATTAGACCTTTACTCTATAGCCAATCGAAGGTCCCATCGTCTCCCTCATGCATTACGGCGTTCACAAAACCTTCAGAAGACGTGCCAGCAACAGTTCCATGGCCAACAGCGGTCTCTTTCCCAGCAGCGGCTTTCCTTCCTTCGGCTTCCTTAGTAGCGCGGAGCTCAGCGTCCTCTCCATCAGAACTATCATCTTCTTCGATCCTTTTCTCAGTATCTTCCTCAACATCCCAATCATCGTTGGGGGACAACAATGAAAACTCAGAGGCTATCCCCATCGCAGCACCGATATCAACCTACCCACCGACAGAATAAATCTTTCCAAAGTAAAAATCTTAATTCGACTCATAAAAATTAACTGGCTCGGGGATCGCTGATTGAAGATCAGCATCCTCGTTCCTTTGACGAGGGGAGGGGGAGTGTTCGGGATCGACCATGAGATCGTCTCCTTGACCTCCAGGAGCAGCTTTGTATCCAGTACCTTCACCCTCGACATCTTCATGATTGTGAGGGGAAGTCTTAGTACGCTCTTCGTTATTGGTAGCCTCTTCTTTGTCCTCCTCAGAGTCTTCTTCATCATTCGCTGGGCTAGTGACTTCAGGAATCCCCGTCTCTTCAATCTCCACAGTAGAGGATTGAACTGCACCAGGTCTCTTTTTCCTCGGAACCTAAGAGTAAACACAAGATCAATCCATGATTCAAGGAGAAAAGATAACACACACAATACATTATATTGAATCATACCTTGACAGTAGCACCCTTCGGAGGAAGACCTGCCTCATAACTCTCTTCTTCTTCAGCTTCGACAGCGTCAACAGCATAATCAAAATTCATACCGGCAAAGTTCAAAGACCAGGGGAAAAAGTCGCCATAGCGGGACGGGGCACCATCACGAGGCTTGCTACCAGCAACAGGATTCCATCCATGAGGATCGGGAATCCAACCATGATCCCAAGGGCCAATAACCTCCAAAGGAGTGGCATGCCATTCATAATATTGATCATGACGAAGACGTTCTTTAAGGGGGAAAAGCTCCGGCTTAGCAGTACCTTCGGTACCCGGAACGAACCTAAGCTTCGAGTCACTTACCTCACTCAAAAGAAGAACTTTTCCATGGGGAGCAGCCATCGTGCGGAGACCAACGCTCCACCGCTTTTGGTTCCTACCATTGACATAATCCCCAAAAGAAGCATTGGAATTTTTAGGGGTGTACAAACTCTTCTCCTCGGGATCAGGAGTATAACATGTCATCGTTGTTTCACCTTTTCTCCGAAGATAGCACTCTCAAAGAGTCCGAAGATAATTCCCACTCAGCTGAACTACTGAACGAAAATAAGTATGAGAAGTAGAACCCTCACGATGCGCCAGAACATCATAATAGAATGAATCCCCCCACTTGTACAAAGGCAGCATCAAACCCGCTTCAAAGGCCCCCACGGTCGTCATAAGATGGAAGGCGTCATATTTATAGTTAGTTATCATATCATAAGTAAGATCGTCACCTTGATTATAAAAACGAACCTCAAAATTCTGAAGGCCATGCCTCACTTTGAATTCTTCAAGGTCAATGTTCTTGAAGGTAGATTTCTTCTTCTTCTTCGGAGTGGGAACAGTTCTTCCATAAGGGGCAACCTCAGAAGACGTAGCTCTACCCGACGATGGCTTCTTCGGGGGACTCATATCCGAAGAATTCCTCTTTATCGCTGGTCTCCTGGAAAGATCTTGATCCTTCTTCGATGAAGGAACATTAAGAGGAACTCTATATTTTTGAGAAGACGAAGGATTGGGAGGGGAAATAGAACGAATGGGTTGAACCTCCAGTGGTTCTGAACGCTGTGAAGAAGACTTGCCCGATGGTCTATCAACAGCATAACGAAAACCTCCACCCCTCGACTGATCCCCCCTCTATTGATAAGAAACCTTCAGATCATTAAAAGAGGGTTTACGTGAACGAATATCCGATAGAGAATACCTTGGTGATGGTCCTTTAGGTGGAGATATATCAGGGATCCTAATTGGTGGAGATCTATAAGGGCTTGGCGGTAGAGATTTATTAGGGCAATATCTACAATCATTACCTGCCATAACTACCTACAAGAAGCATCGGAGAACATTCAACAGTTAATTTTATGATCATCACACACTATCTCAAGAACACCATTGATTCATCAAGAATACAGAAAAACAACATTAACGACAACCACTAAAATGGCTCCAGATTTTGTAATAAAGAACAGGGGCAAGTATATATAATTTTGTATATCGTGTTCTTCATCACAAAACCAAGAAACAGCAACAGAAGAGATAAATTTGATCAAACACAGAAGCGGTGGGGAAGAACTTCGTACCTGAAACAATGGTGATATCAGGGGATGAAGATGATCAACGAATAATCAACAACAACAATAGCAAGAGTTCTCTGAGGATGAACCAACTACGCGACGCAACCAAGAAAGACCTTGTCAGACCAGATTTGGGGAAATATCAGAAGAAATTAAGAGCAAAAGGACAAAAGAAGGAAGAGTTAGGAATTTCAGAGGAAAAGAATAAAATAAAAGAACTGATAAGAGAATGAAGGAAGAATAAAAGTTATTATGCCGCACCACCCTCTCGCATTTATAACCACAATAAGTGGGGAAAACCGCCCCAAAAATAAAGAAGAAATAAATGCTAGAAGTGGGAAACGTGCCCTAAAATCTAGGGGAGGTTATTACGAGAAGACTGTGAAGACAGTTTTCTTCAAACTTTGACCAACTTCAAACTTAGAAGAAAAGGGGCAAATTGTATACACATAATCTGTAATCAGCCACGTGTAAAGAAGGAGACACATGTACGCCGTAAGATGGGTGAGCATAAAAAGGACAATGACACGTTGCGACACCCAAGGGGCATGCATCACCCTCATCCGCCACGTGCTCGCCATCCTGCAAATCCGATGGTAGATAAAACAAGGAGTACCTAATGATAAGAGCACCGCGAAGCACCAAAGAAGACCTATAGGATTGCATTTTATCATCCCAATGAAGATCCAAATCGGACGAACGGGAGGAAGCCCCGCTGACATCTGCATTAACAGCTGCCTGAGGCGTGCAGATTGCCCCAACCACCCGCATTAAATGCTATAGACCTAGGGTACGTGTCAAACATCCTGTGGAGAAGAAGAAGGTGCACCATCGTCGCGGCACATTACCGTTGAAAGGCGTCGGGGTAGAATGAGTATATCATCGGGTTCGGCGCGTTAACCAAGACGATAAGGAACAACTGTCCCATAAAATAGGGCCCCACACCAAAAGTCTATAAATACCCAACTCCACTGAGAAATGAAGGGGGACGAAATTGAGAGGGAGAGAGAACTATAGTTCAGGAGAGAGAGATTGTAAGAGTAAGTATGAGTTTTATCTACCTTCTTCCTAGCATCGTTCCCTACTCAGAGTCATTTGACTATTCATTGTAACCTTATATAATACATAGTGAAAAACCAAACCCCCGTGGATGTAGACCTTAGTGCTGAACCACGTAAACCGTTGTCTCCTTTACATTCTGCACCGATAATTTTCGTATTCATGTATCCTGCATCGTTAATCATCATAGACTATCCTATGATGTGAGACGAGGACGATCCCAAAGGCTCAGAGTCTCCCATACGACTATAAGTGCTAGTTTATATGCATTTCAATCTTTCCAGTAGCTTTGTGCATATTGCGAATATTTTTTGTGGACACGATGATACCATCGTTACATTTGTGTTCACAATACCTACTCAGTGGAAGACAAAGATAAACCAAGAAAGATTAGATAAATAATTTTCCCTTATGAAGAAGTAAGTTACAACCTTCCTCCACTAGCATGGATTGAGAAGTATGTGCATAGGATTTTGTGGACAAGTCATTCATAATTCCATGGTGTTAGGACTAGAATACTAAGTTATATGCATGAGTTACACAAAGGAGTTAGCTTCGAACTAAAGTATGGAACTAGATATCCCAAATATTATGCAGTTATTATTTGGTATCCACATTCTTTCCTTTTTTATCTTCAGCTAAAGTTTCATAAGTTTAGAGGGGAAACCTAGATGAATGGTGACATGCTCCTTGCTAATCTTATTCTAAGATTTTTTTTCATAAGTCGCTTATGCTCTTCAAATACCATGGTTCTCTCTGATAGTTGTTCCCCAGCTACTGTATTGAATACTCGAAGATGGTAGGGGAATTTTTCTAGGTTTCCTTGTTTTATATACTCGAAGATGTCCTTTTGATCTTCACTTTTTACACCTTTTAGGGAGTTGTGTCCCGGAAATCTTCCCCTTGATTCATTCTTTGTTCGCACTGATTTTGATCCTGATTCTATTTCTCTTTAATGCTCAATGATTGTCACTAGATGTACAGTATTTGTTCTTCGTTATCTTGTTGCGTGTTAAGTGGATTTAGTTTTTATCAATATTTTCAATTTTCTTTATCTTCTTTTATCCATACCAATTTTTTACCCTTTTTTTAACGGGTTTTTTTATGAGCTTACAGGTGTATATACCTAAATATGGGGTGAAGGAGGTAGAACCGATACTTATGGTTTTGAGTATGAGTTGCAAAAGTTTGAGCTCGAAAAGTCCTCACCTGAATCAATTGGTCGTACAAGCGATGCTTCAGTCATATGAGAGAAATAATTTAGGCTAGTCTTAGGGAGGGAAACCGAATGTGAATGAGAGAGATCAAGGTAATTTTAGGTTTGCATAAGAATATTTGGGAGATGTGTCTAGCTGAGTCGATTTATGTCCTATTTATATCTTTAACTCTCTTAAAAGGGAGAGGGTGCCAAGTACACCAACAACTTTTTTATTCGTGAACCTGTATGGACAATTACTTGTTGCAATTGTTAGAGCACTGCTCGGTCGAACTCGCAACCGTTGCTATCTCAAGCTTGTTTGTCAAGTTTAGTTGCCAAAACTATAAGTCTTGATTTCTAGTCTACTTATAGCTAAGTCTCGGACTAGGATAGTAAGTGTAGTTGAGCTCTAGACTCCACGGCGTTCATCATACAAAGACGAAGAACTACTCAAGGAACAGGTGGAACTTCATCGAAAAAAAGGTATGTGGAGACTTGAACTTATCTATCACTCAAAAGTCTATCTACTCTATCTCCTATCTTGAGACAAAAATCGTATTTCTATATAGACTTCGATTATACATATTTGTTATTTCGAGCCGAGTTTATCTCGCTTATCTATTTCTCGAAATATGTGTTAGTAAGCTTTCGCTTTGGCCAAGTTCATCTTTACTCGTGACGGAAGTCATGTTGAACGTTTCAATTTCTTGAAAATCGCTTTGATGAAAAATAGTTTGTGGATAACAACTATATAACATCCTCTAAGAATGTTTCAATGATTGAAATGAGAGTTTAGAATATATAACCATGTTTGGATATAAACATTGTATGTGAACTCATACTTGTGTAAGTCTAAAATCCTTGAACCAAAGTATGCGTACTTTACTTGTTTAGGATGACCGGAGCTAAGTTCGCGTACTGTCGGAAGTTCACATCCCGTGAATTTCTGCTGGAGTTTGTGAACCAAAAACAAGCTGAATCCGGGTACTTAAGTATGCGTACTTAAGTGGGTTATTTTCTAAAAACGGTTTATTCGTGAACTAATATATTTATAAATTAAGGAATGCAATATTTGCAAACCGTGGCTATAATGTTCATGAATCGATTCGAGTGAATCAAAATCGTTTTTGCTTCGATTGTGTCTTGTATACTTCTATGAGATCTAAGCAATTGAACAACTCTTTAACTAGTTCATTTGAGTCACTTGAACTAGTTATGGTGAAGATGAATAAGGTTGATATGAAAGTGCTCATATGGCTAACCATTGGTTAACTATTTTTGAACCAACTAGGTGTACACGTTTAGGTACGGTTACCCAAACCTAAATGAACGTGCATTTCATTTGTGTATGACAAGCTAAGTTCGATCTAACGGTTGAAAGATATTAGCTTGAATCTAATCAGGTTTTCATCTAACGGTGAATATTGAATGCTTTGTTACCAAGGTCACTTAGATTGCAAACCCTGATTTGGAGACTATATAAAGGAGAACTATAGCAACTGGGATACCTAATCCCCACACCTCATGTGTGATACTAGTTGTATAAGCTACAGTCGATTCTCCTTTAACCTTAGGTTTCTATCGAGACTCTGTAGGTTAACGACTTGAAGACTTCATTGGGATTGTGAAGCCAGACCCAACTATTTTCTCTATAGTTGTGTGATCTGATCTTGCTATTTCTATCGTATTTGAGTACAATCGTAAGATTGGCTTGAGATTAATTTCTCCGATAGGCAAGATAGAAAAGTAGTCACAAACATCTTCGTCTCATCGTTTGTGATTCCGAAATATCTTGTTTCGCTAGTCGATTAAGATTATTGTGAGGTGATTGATAATTCTAGGCTGTTCTTCGGGAATATAAGTCTGGGTTATCGATTGGTTCATGTTCACCTTGATTTATCAAAAGACGGAACAAACCTCTTAGGTATTTCTGTGGGAGACATATTTATCTATTCCTGTAGACTTTTCTGTGTGAGACAAATTTGTTTATTAAATTTTTCGACTTTGGGTCGTAGCAACTCTTAGTTGTGGGTGAGATCAGCTAAGGGAATCAAGTGCATAGTATCCTGCTGGGATCACAGACGTAAGGAGCGCAACTGTACCTTGGATCAGTGTGAGATTGATTGGGGTTCAACTACAGTCCAGACCGAAGTTAGTTTGTAATAGGCTAGTGTCTGTAGCGGCTTAATACAGTGTGTGTTCAATCTGGACTAGGTCCCGGGGGTTTGCTGCATTTGCGGTTTCCTCGTTAACAAAACTTCTGGTGTCTGTGCTGTTTCTTTTCCGCATTATATTTTGTTATGTAATTGAAATATCACAGGTTGTGTGTTGTATCGATCAATTGGTAAATCCAACCTTTGGTTGTTGATTGAAATTGATTGATTCTTGAACATTGGTCTTTGGTACCGTTCAAGTTATTTCTCTTGTATTCAATCAGGCTCACAGATTTATTTGTTTGAGTGAGGATTGAATCGAGAAATTGAGATATAACTCTTTGATATACTTTTTATTAAGATTGAGTGTGACTGTCTAGTTGATTCTCTTAAAAGTATATTGGAGTTAGTCCATACAGATTGCTGGGCGAAATATCGGGTGAGGTTGTTGTACCTCACTTTTTCAGCAATTAGTAAGTATAGATCAACGGAAAAGATCCTTGTACCTGATTGTAAAAAAAAAGTTCCTTTTACGATCTCAAAAACCAATATTCAAGAATAACCTAATATGTAACCGAACTGTACACGAAACGAATTCCATGAGAATAATCGTAATCTATATTTTAAGACACGAATTCACAAGAACAAGTCTTGTAAGTTCTATATAGCATGGGGTTAAAAATGTCTAGGTTATTTTAAACTACTTGTGATATTTCTATTACGGATATAGACAATATAATGCGGAAACTAAATGACACGTGATACCAGAAGATTTTATAACAAGTAAACTACAATCTTGAAAAAGATGAAGCGACATGTACGATATTGATAGAAAGTGATGTAAACCGATGGCTCAAAGACAGCTTCATAATAAAAATCAAATACTTTGACTGGGTGGCAAGCATGGTGATTTCACCAATGAAGAGTAGAAAGCTAGCTGCGTTTAGCATCAACAACATAGACCTCGAAAAATCCGATCATATATAAGGACAAATACTATTTACGGAAATCGACCTGTTAGTGGATGGCATGGAGGGACATGAGTTGTTTTTTTTTGACGGAAAAATACTCAAGGTACAAAGGGATATTGATGTGCAAAGACGACTAGATAAAAATGACATTCTTCGTGCTAGAGAGATAATGTTGTTTTCAGGCGATGGTTTTTGGTTTCAAGAGCACTGGAGAACTTTGCTAATGCATGGTGAACAAACTCTTTACGGATATAGTGGATCAAATCCATGTTAAAGGTTGAGTCATCTCCATGTTAGTCAAAAGCAAGAAAGCTAAAAATCATCTGCTGGTGGACTTGGAAGCAATCTTTAACATAAGAAAAAAGCAGGAGTTGTGTATTAACCCAGAAACATGCACATCTAGAATTATCAAAAATAATAATCTTGGGGCACGTTGTCACGAAGAACGCCAAAGAGTATAGTTTATTCTGGACATGTTTTCTCCGATGAAAAAGATGGAATTTTAGCAATTGAGCGAAAAATTGGCGGCGAGAAGATCTCAAGAACTAGATCATCCAATTCCTAATTAGGTTGGGCTGTCGATGAACAAACAGAAAATCCCAGGTAAGAGTTGGACTTTAGGAAAAAAAAAATTTTTTTTTTTTTTTTTTTTTGGGTGGGTTGCATGAATTTTTAAAATTAGGGTGTAAACAAAAAGTCAAACTAGGTGTATATGATATTTGAGTTGTTAAAAAATGTTAGTTGGTGATGGGAAATACGTAGATTAGGATGATAAACAAGGAATTTTGTAAAAAAACTTAGGTTCCTTGTACTTTGAGTTTTTATTCTTCTTTTCATGGATTTGGAATATTTATGAAATGGTTTAACAAGTCTAACAGAGGAGGGGGAAAATGAGCTTTAGAGCGTGAAGTTTGTTGATGTTGGTAACTCTTGACACTGCATCTTTGGCCCACAAGATCAACGATCAGAAATGGACAATTAAATTTAGAAATAAAATCAACCACAAGATTAACCATTAACTTTGTTAACACGCAAGGTTACAAGGAATCACGTTTTACGTGAGATTCCATGCTATCTTTCATAGAACCTTGGAAGATAGCTGCTTGGAAAAACAAACTTTTTATCTTATGTACAAGCCATTAGATTCCGTCTTAAAATGGATTATGATTTTGTGACACTTACGAAATGAGTGTTCACGTGACATCCCCTTTTAGTTATATAACAAGAAATAAGACTCGTTCCACACATTGTAGTGGGATCATTTGTTAACTACACACCCAATGTAGTCAATTTGGATTTTGGTCTGTCTCTGTCGGAACCAAGACACTGAGACAATTTCACCTCGGGGAGATTCTCGGTTGGAATCTCAGAGTAACTACCGAAATTTTTTCCTTCGAATTTTATACCTATAATATATATATCAAATATTTTTATAAAACACCACCAACTTTTATATAAAAAGAAACAAATCTTCATTTAAAATACTCCCCCAGACTCAAATTAACAGTCCTAATTGATTTTGTCAAGATATAAAGGAAATCCTATAAAATGTCGTGACTCACCCTTGACTAGCCCTATTTAATGTTACGTTGTTACCAAAACTAAAATTAATAGTATTAAAAATTATAAATTGGATAGTATTATTATTTTAGAAAAATATTTTAAGAAAATAAAAACAAACTTATACTGCTTTTATTGTAGAGTCCATAATTAGAACGGGATGTAAGAATGAGTAGAAGTTTTATTAGGAATTTTATAATTATTCATAAATGTTTTTATTCAAAAAAGAAATGACAATTAATACAAAGATATTGGGTAGATTTTTTCCTTATATATGGTGATAATATTTAATATTTTGAATTAAGTTTATATTAAAAATGATTTTATGATTATAGAGTATATTTGATAGTTTAAGGGAAAAGTATGTCTATAAACAGAGCGGGCAGATAAAAAAACAGACCAAAATAAAAATTAGGACAGATAAAAAAAGACAGAGAGAGTAGTAGAAAACCAAGATCCATACAAATTTCATACAACTTTTATAAAACAATTCCGGCCGAGTCAACCGAAACTCAACTAAGAATTTCGGCCAAATTCCGTACAGGCGAAATACAAAGTTTCGCTACCTTGAATGCTGAAAGCAGAATTTCCGGCGGAATCTCGGCCGAAATTGGCTACAATGTACACACCCAATGAAATAAAAATACCAAATCAAGAAAATGGGCACAAAATTGAATCTTTTTATATGACCTGGATTAAACCATAAAACTTCAACTTTTTGCATCTCTGCTAAAAGGGTACCAAATTATTGAGAAGGGTACCAAAATATATATAAGACAAAAGCACTTTTAATTTGTCCTATATTAATTCTTCTACCCTCCATAATAATCCGGTACCCCGTTAGCAGCCATAACAAAACTTGGCTCTAATAAAAGAAACCAATGTCCTGCAATATATAGTCCATAATTGGACCAGTGAATGGACGCCTTTCTATGTAAGCATAAGAAACTACCGGCACAGTATGATGTCTTCTCTGCATTACCAAGTACATCCTCATTAATGCTTTGATACCACCCAAGACACCATCTAACCACTGGTAGTTAGGAATATGGTTTTATGGGAAACAAATAATCTATGTAGGGAAGAGTTTAAGGGCACGATTCTTGCCATAGATATGCTGTCCATATTCTCCTAATTTTTAGGCGATTTTTAATTTTTAATTCCAATCTTAATCAAACACAATTAATGACTTTCCTAATAGGTTATATATTTTAGGAAAAGAATTTTGACCAAATATTGACTACCTTTAGTCTCAAAGATCTGCATCTATAAATACCAAAGTTAGAGATTCACAAATCACATTGAAGACTAAAATAGAGAGAGGAATTAGGAGATTGGTTATAAAGGTTTTAGGGTTGAGGTATGTGTTTATTTTTTATTTTATTTTGCTCTCATATTCTTTATTCATTGGACTTTTATTTTTTTGCTCTTATATTCTTCGTTCATTGGAGTCCAAACAAAATTATTTTTCTCTAGCGTCCTCTAAAGATTTTTGATTGTGAAGGAGTATTGATGTTTATGTCTTGATTTTTTGTTTTAGGAAGCATCGAGGAAAAGTCATTCTTTCTTATAATTGCAAAGGTTAGTCTCATAACTCTTTATAAGGTAAATCTTTTTTTTCTTCTTTTGTAATGATAATCGGAAAGAATTTATGCTTTAGGAACTCCATATGTTCCAGTTTAGATGAAGGTTTTAGGTTTTTGACAAGTTCCATATTATTTGAAAGTTTTCTTATTTTTTTCAAGAATTTCCTGATTTGTCCCTGCTTTGGAATCATATACTCCCTCCGTACCTATTATATATGCGGAATTTTGAATTTTCTTTGTACCACTAAATAGGCGGAGTCATATTTTCAAGATGAATTTTCTCACAAATACCCTTATTTATTGTACATGGAAAATTGTGTTAGTAATAAGACAAAGGGTAAAACAAGAAAAAACATAAAAAATGATGAATTCAATGTAATTTTCTTAATCTAAGAGGTTTGGTCCCTCCACCTATATATGTGGTATGGTGGGAGTACAAATTTAAAATATAGCATAACCTCAATTTCCCAAATAAATTGTTAAATAATCAATTAGATCACAAGTTCATACTAAAATCTAGGAATTAAAAACTAAAGGCTTAAATTTCATAAAGTATTAATGAGTATAGATTTAGAAAATTTATAATATTTTTTATTTTTTCTTAATCTACGTGAAAACACCTAAACCTTTATCTAAACTGGGTTGGAGGGAGTAATATATTTTAGGATCAAATACCATAACTATAGGAAGGGAGTTACTTGCTTCCAACAAGTTAGTATGGCTTAAAGATGTTTACTATGGGTTAAGGCGGGCATAAGATGCTAGGATATTTGCCTTCTAGAATTTTTATTACCTTAGACGGTAATTTCTTGCTAATTGTTTGCCTTTCATTTTTCATTTTTTCATTTTTTAAGTTTTATTGCCTATAACTCACCAGATAAATGTTTTCAGTCTATCTAAAAAGGAAAACCTAGATGCTAAACTATCTGCTTTCTAAGATATTTCTACACTATTTCAAATTTTGACTTTTTCATGGGCATTCTAACCTGTTTCGACTCCTTCATGAACCAGATAAATTCTTTCAAATAATAGCTACTACAAAACCCACTAAATACTTAACCTAGAATATAACTCGGTAGTCATCTTGGTCCACAAGCCTTAAAATATTGTTTACTAAGAATAGTCCTTGACGAATTCAACTAGCTTGTGCCTTTTTTTTTTGGCCCCTTGTATCCGTCCCTCTTGGAGAATAAAGATTATATGACATACTTTCGGTTGTCCGAGATTCTTCTATTTCTATTGTCTTTCTATTACCTAGACCGTTTTTATATATGATGTTTTTTAGAAACAAAAAACAAAACACCCCAATTTGTCGTCTAGGATGTTTTATTCCTTGGCCTCATAGTAGACAAACCCTACTTCACCAGTCTAGCTCAAACTCAAGAATAAGATATAGAGTTAAATCAATAACCCTTGCTCTAAGGTCATGTCTAACAAGAGTGGTGCCTATAAATAATGGAACATCAAGAACAATAGGATGGGAAATACTCTTAAGTCTATGTTTTCTGCTATTGTTTTAGAGTTTTAGAGGGGAAAAAGAATAATTTGCTCGCGCGTAGCTCGACCAGTATTTTCGAAGAAGACCCTCTTTCCCATCCAAACTTTATTTTTTTTTCTATAGAATTGGTTTCCTGATCGGCTAATGGTCACTTGATATCATTTTTTTCGTCGATCACTTTTCCAAATCTGTCTGATCTTCTTGCTATCATATTATTCCTTAATAGTTTAATGTGGACTATTTTAATAGATTGCTTAGATACCAGAAGTAGAAGTGTTTCGGAAAATTAACTTTTTTACTTTTAGAAATCATTCTCAAATTGTGTTCCCAAACTAGATCTTGATTTTTCTACCTTCCAGAAGTCAAAAAATAACTTCTGAGGTGCTATGCAAACTGGCAACTGACAAGTGTTCCATTCTCTTAAAAGAGAATGTATTAAGGATCCCGTGGTTCTGTCCCCATCCTAAACCCATCCTACTAAACCACTGGGTCAGGAAGGAAGCCGCCCCACTATCTCTTGCAAGACACACCGCGGGATCCAACCCGCGGTGAGTGTTTGAGTTTCGCCCTTAAAATCGTTTCTCATTTGCCACCGTCCTAAAATCGTTTCTTAGTTGGCACCGTTTAAAAAATGAGAACTCTAAAAAAAATTAAATGATAGTGTTGGCAGCTTTATGGTTGGGTTTTAAAACTCATTTAAAATTGGGTTCTTGTTAACTTTTAGCTTTATGCTGGATTAAGTCAAAAAGTTACTTCTTCTATGCATCCAAACAACTTTAACTTTTTGCCTTCTCTTTTACCAACAATGTGATGTTACCAAAATAAAACCAAAACCTTTTCCTTAAACTTAGTCCTTTCTTACTAGTACTATAATGAATGCTTAATAACTAGTATTTCTTTTGGAGATTTGATTGGTGAAAAATGACTACCAAGTGTTTGTATTAATTAGTCACACACGTTCTTGTAGGAAGACAAAAGAATGGCACCATTTTCTTGTAATGGCACCAGAATCATCTTGAATAATCAAGTTCTGGGTTCTCAAGGTACACATTTAAAGATGAATAATCTAGTTCCAAATATTGATGTACAATCCATGGAGAATGTGGATTCAAGTTCATCTTCTAATAAGAAGGATGAATTATGTTGGGACGTATTACTGTGGTTAAGAACAGCTGCATTGGATCCTTGCAAGCAAAATCCACCACTGGAGAAACTTAGGAGGAGACAGATTCTTAAAGCACGGGAACATATCTCTCTGAGCACTACTGAATTTCCATGGGTAAATTTTAACACATTGTCTTGCAACTTTTTCTTATCATTTTTTTGATTGTAGTTAGCAATTATAGGACTTTACCCTAGACTCATCAGTCTCATGAAACTTCCATTTGGTTTCTGTTTCATTTGTTTCCTCATTCACGTTGGATTTCATTCCTTGTGAGATTTTTGATTTACTGCCACCCAAAGTTGAAAGTAGTGACTTCCCCATTAGCTTCAGAGGAGGAAAAGCTTAACACGAAAAAACTGTAGGTGCTTATACTCAAATCGAAAGTTTGGCATGTTGTTTATATCGAAATGTTTACACCATCTGCAGCTTAGTTCTTGTTACATTTAGTTGACTAGCTTGTTTATGTCTATTCCACTTATTTTTTCAGAAAAAGCGGTTCTTGTTACATTTAGTTGACTAGCTTGTTTATGTCTATTCCACTTATTTTTCCTGAAAAAGCGGAGACTTGATCTGGTAGAAAATAAAAGTGCCATTACCCCTCCTCTAGCAAAAACAATTGAGAAAACTTCTTTTGCTTCTTCAGTTTCATGCTTAATCAGTAGCACCGACTCCACTGAGATCTCTCAGCAATGTATTTGCAAACCCATCTCAGTGTGGTCTTCGAGATATCGTGATGATCTCTCAAGAAAACGGGTCCGAAATAGTCATTTTGACGAATCTAATAATGATTCAATTAGTATCGCATCGACTCCAGAGAAGCCAAACATTCAGAATATACTAATGAACCAGTCACTGAAGGAGATCAACAAGCTTCCATTGAAGCGGGTGTGTACGCCTGAAGCTAAGATAACCACCAACAAAAAATCATATTTGTCTGACTCTGTTGATTCAGTAGATAATTTAAGTGTGTCAAGTGCAAATACTCAAGAGAAACATAAGACGGCTCGTAGGTCACCCAGGTTACCTAACCAGTCACTGACGGAGAGCAGCAGTCTTCCACTGAAGCGGGTGAGTACTCCTGAAGTTAAGATAACCACCAAAAAGGATTCACCTTTGTCTGACTCTGTTGATTCAGTAGATAATTTAAGTGTGTCAAGTGAAAATAGTCAAGAGAAGCATAAGACGGCTCCCAGGTCACCCAGGTTACATAACTTCATTGGTGATGATCTCCCAAGAATCGAAGTTAAAATTGGCAAGCGTCATCAGGCTGAGATCCCAGATTGGATTGGGCCGAGGAAAAGGGATAATTCCTCAGCTGATGGTCAAAGTGATTCATTTGATTCAAGGTATATGGGTACCAAGATATGGCCAATTGAAGGCAAAAGCACAGAAACTAATAAAGAAGAAGGGATTGGAAAGGGGAGATCTAACTCATGCTCCTGCTACTCAAAGGGGTGTGGAGGTTGCATCAAACTTCATGTATTTAAGAAAGGACTCCAGCTACAAGATGATCTAGGAACTGCTTTCTTTACTTGGAAATTCGATGAAATGGGTGAAGAAGTTTCGAAGTCGTGGACAGCAGTTGAACAGCAATGTTTTGAAACTCTTGTGAAAACAGACCCTATAACCCAGACTGACAGTTTCCTGGAGTCTGCATTGAAGCGATTCTCTGGTAAAAGTCAAAAAAAGTATACTCAGTTACTACTTTAATGTATTTATTCCTAGGCGCATGAGTAAACAGACCAGGTTAGCCGCCAAACTTGTAAATAGTGATGATGTTTTCGGGATGAAGAGTAGTATTAAATGTGAAAACACCAAAACTTGAGGGGAGGCCGTTCAGATGAAGACAACGCATGCCCTCAGTTTTGAAATCTCTGATACACTCAATCGAGGTCCGTAACTATTACCCTGTTGTCTTGTTAATGTTTGATCCCTAGCTACCTAATTGAGGTAGTTTAGCTGTACATGAAGTCCCGCATAACTTTTATTCTTAGCTGAATTGGTACCAAAGTAGTAAATCAGCATACTAGTTTAAGAATTTTCTCTTTCATATTGAGTTTCTTCCCCATTCTCGTGAGTACTGCATTTCGAACATGAATTGCCGTGGGGGTGCAGGAAATAGTTCCACAACTTGTTTTTGTGCAAAGAAGAAAGAGGTGTCGATTTGTTTCTTCATCACTCATACAGAACAGAAATCCATTTGAAGCAACCTTTTTTGCATTCATAAGAAGAACTGGGAAAACATTGTACTAACGAATAAAATGTCCATGCCAGGAAAGAGAGTTGCTTATGTGGGAAAGAAAGTAAACTCTCTTCATAGGAGTTCCCAAAGAATTTCTGGGACGCTTTTGAAAAGAAGCCTATTATTGGGGCGTCACATTTCAATAAAGGGGCGTCACTAATAAGACAAAAACGGGTCACCCGTTAGTAATTTCAAAAACCCTTTATCTGAAATATTTTTATAATGACTAAACAACCCTCATGTAGTTATTGCTAATAATCTAATTAGTTAATAATTAGATTAATAAAATCATATTAAGAATAGTATTTTGGTGGGAAGAAAAAGTTGAAAAAACAGGAGAAATTTTGGAGATCTCTTTCTAACTAAAACCCTAGATTTCAAATCACTCAATCAATGTCCTTTTTATTTCTCAAAATTGATGAAAGTATGTCAAAAAAAAAAAAGAATTTTTTAGCTTTTCAGAGCAATTTACGGTTGCGTTTTTCCTTCGTAGCCAACCGTAAGACAAATTTACGGTTAGGTGATGATGAACTCCTAACCGTAACTAGGTAAAATTGGGGAAACCTAATTGGAAACCAGTTACGGTTGGGTTTTTGGGTTTTACGGTTAGGTTTGGTCTTGAACAAACCCAACTGTAACTGAGTAAAACCCAACTGTAAATCAGTTATGGCTGAGTTTTTTTTGGTCGAACCCAACTGTAAATCAGTTACGGCTGGGGTTTTTTTTTGTCGAACCCAACTGTAAAACAGTTATGGCTGGGTTTTTTTTGGTCGAACCCAACCGTAACTGGTTCTGAAACTTAATTTTTTCTATTTTTTTCAATGAATCCAACCATTTCAAACGTAATTGGTTTGATGATTACGATTACTTTTATCAATATGCTTCTTCCATCTTTAATAGAGAATTCAATCGACGATTATAAATTTTTCGAATCGTCGATTGATCGAAGACGGTGAAATGATTTTGATTAAAAAAAGAGGGAAAGATTTACTGTTGAAGAAGGAGAGGAAGTTAAGAAGAAGAAGAAGAAGAAGAAGAAGAAGAAGAAGAAGAAGAAGAAGAAGAAGAGATTTTTCAATTAGAATTAGGTTTTGATTTTAGTTTTAGTTTTTAGGTTTTTATTTTAGTTGAAGGGTATTTTAGACATTTGGTATTAAATCAAGAATACCCCATAACCAATTTTTTGGTCACTAGGAATCCAAGTGAAGCCCCTCTATTGCAATGTGACTCTCCAATAATAGGTTTCTTTGAAAATGGGTTCAGCGGCAATTGTTGTTTCTTCGAAAATTAATGAAAGAAAAATCTTGGCTATAAATGTGAAAATAAACAACTACATAAAAGTTCTCCTTGTTGTTTTCTTTTTCTTTCTAAACTCTAAAGTAGGAGTGGGTTTAGGATGGGCCCATCCAACTATCTTTTGCGGGCGGGATGGTTATACTTTTTTTTTTCTCTTCCCTTTATGGAATATTTATAGTATTTTAGACTTTTTGGACAAAAGGTCATCCTCTTATTTGTTTGGAGTCTGATTTAGCCCGAGTGATATATGTCGTATCGTTTATAAAATTTGAGTCATATACAATTTTGTATCTAATTCGTTGGTACATTGTGAAAAAGCGGGGATATAACAACCATACCCAATAATTCGTTCGAAAATCCGTATGGACTAAACTCCAATATAATTCCGAGAGAACCAACTTAAAAGTGAGACTCAATCAAAAAATATATCAAAGAGCTTAATCTCTTTCTCAATACAATTAGCAAATCGAACAGATAGAAATCCGTGAGCCTGATTGATGTGAGAATAACTTGGACGGTACCAAAGACCAATGCCCAATTGTCAATCAAGTTATATCCAACAAACAAGGTCGTATTTATCAACTGTGATTGAACTACGCACAACCTGTGATATTTCAATTATATAAACAAATATAATGCAGAAAGGAAATAACACAGACACCATAAATTTTGTTAACGAGGAAACCGCATATGCAGAAAACCCCCGGGACCTAGTCCAGATTTGAACAACACACTGTATTTAGCCGCTACAGACTCTAGCCTACTACAAGTTAAATTCGGACTGGAATGTAGTTGAGACCTAACCAAGTCTCACACCGATTAAAATACAGTCGCGTTCCATACGCCTCTAGAACCACACCGGAATCTGTGCACTGGATTCCCTTAGCTGATCTCACCCACAACTAAGAGTTGCTACGACCCAAAGTCCTGATATGTCTATTCTTGGTTTTGTTTCCATCTTAAGATAAATCAAGGTGAACAGGAAACTCAACTAATAATTCAGCCTTATACTCCCGAAGAGCAACCTAAAAATATTAGTCACCTCACAATAACCGAACTGATTAACAGAAGAAGTTATTGCGGAATCACAAGAGTCTGAGACGAAGAACTGTTGTGATTACTTTTTATATCTTACCTATCGGAGACGAATCTGGAGTGAATCTTAGAGAAGATAAAACTCAATATGATAGAACAAGTAAAATCAGAATACGCCTACAGAGAAAATAGTTGTATCTGGCTTCACGAATCCCAAATGAAGTCTTCAAGTCGTTAACCTAATAATGGTTTTGGAAAACCTAGGTTAAAGGAGAATCGACTCTGGTTTGCAACTAGGACACACGGAAGTGTCGGGATTAGGTTTCCCAGATGCTAGAGTTCTCCCTTATATAGTCTTTCAAATCAGGGTTGCTTACAACCAAAGCTAAGATAGCTTAGTAGCAAAGCATTCAATATTCACCGTTAGATGAACTCCTGATTTAAGATTCAAGCTAAGCCTTCTTAGAAATTAAGCAATCAATCTCCACCGTTAGATGGTATTAGCTTGATACACACAAATGAAATACTTATATTTAGATATGGATGAACCGTACCCAAACGTGTATACCTTGTTGGCTCAATAATAGTTAACTGAAGTTAGCCATATTAAAACTTATAACTTAGTCATATTCATCTAACACTTCTAGATCAAATATGATGATAAATCAATCATGATAGATAATCAAATGAATCTAAATGTGTTTCAAGAGAGTTGTTCAAATGTTCATCATCTTATAGGAATATGTATATAAACCATTTGAAGCAAAATCGGTTTGGTGTGTAATTGTACAAGGTCTTATACAAGAACCAATTCATGAACATAATGCCACGGTTTGTAAAACTAGTTCACATACCTTAATACATTAAAGCTTCAGGGACTTTAAGTTTGCAAACGAATCATGAGTTCATGAGTATGAAAATCACACTTTACCGATTTTAGAACATAACCGTTCTGTTCGCAAACTGAGTACGCGAACAAGAATTCCGGACATTGGCTTTGTCCAGCCGTTCGCAAACAACGTTTGCGAACAGGAGTTCCGGACTTGGCCTTGTCTAGACCGTTTGCAAACAGGGTACGCGAACACAAGCTCTGGACCTTTTCACAAGTAAACCAGTTCGCAAACAGAGTTCGCGAACAATAGTTCCGGAACTGAACTAGACTTGCATAGTTAGTATACAAAGTATACAACCTATATTATATCCAGACATGGTAGTTCTAAAACTCTCATTTAATCAGTGAAACATCCTTGGAAGACAACATTGGTAATCTCACACATACCACTAGCTTCAAGTAATTTTCAAGTGATCAATCGATCAATACGAAACTTCCCAAGTCGACATTAAATGATTGTCTCACACAAATCATATAAGATGTTTCAAGGTAATTTTCACATGATCATATTTTGACTATTTAGTTTTCGACAAATAAATTGTCTCCAACTAAACTCGTCAAGACTACGATGAACTTAGCTAAAGCTAAAAGTTTCCAACACATATTTCGAGAAATAGATAAGCGAGATAAACTCGACTCGAAATATCAAATGTGTATAATGTAAAAGTCTATATAGTTATACGACTTAGTCTCATTAGAAGGTAGAATGGAATAGACTTCTGAGTGATAGATAAGTTTTCGTCTCCACATACCTTTTATTGATGAAGTTCTTCCAAGCTCTTCAGTAGATCTTCTTCTTCAATTGGTGAACGCCGTGAAGTCTAAAGATCAACTACACACTTCTATCCTAATCCGAGACATAGCTATAAGTAGACTAGAAATCAAGTATATAAACTTGACAAACAAACTTGAGATAGCAACTCTTGCGAGTTCGACCGAGCAGTGCTCTAACGCGTTGGATTAATGTGAGTCAGATTCAAACGCATCAGTTAAGTTCATAAAAACGAACTAATTCAGCTGGTTCTAATGGGAATGGCTAACCCACACATTTTCCATGCCATGTGGCCTGGGAAACTGGCCGCTTCACTATGGTAAAAGTGTTAAGCAACAGAGTCTCTATCGAGGGGGTATATACTAAATCACTGGCGGTATAATATTGACCGCTAGTGGATCGGTAGAAACTCCGTCCTTAACAACGATTTTCTTTTAACGGCTATTGCCCCCCATTCATAAATTATACACCATTAACCTATTCCTTGTACCTTTATCCTCGATTTACTTACTTTTAGTTTATAATTAGTGGATTCTTTTGATGAAGAGGTGTGTAATCATATGGATCGATTTGAATCACAAAATCAAACGTTTGTTCAGATGTTGGGACAACTGGATGATGAGTCAAATGAAGATAAAGAAATAACCAACACTGTGTTGCAGCTACATTCATGAGGGTACAAACCTAGATATTCAGAGCTAAAAGAATTGTACACAAGAAGATATACGTATCGAACGAGGGATGATTTCCAGGAGAAGCTGATGCACGATTATTTCGTTCCCTATTGTATATTTTCTGGCCAAGATTTCCAACATCGATTTCGCATATGCCCCGACACTTGGTGCTAAATATTTTAAACGACGAACCTCAAATTAATTATCAGTTTGATGCAAAAAATGTCAAAGCTCATAGTCCTAAACAAAAGGTTACTTCTTCCGTAAGGATTCTAGGTTATGGAAAACCTACAGATTCTTAGGATGAGTACCTTCGTATGGGAAAAAAAACTTCATACAAGTATCCTGTGTTGTTTTGCGAAGGAATGATTAATCATTTTGGTCCAACCTATTTACGAAAACTAACTGATGCAGAGGCTATAGAAATATTAAGGAAAAACTAGGATCACGGTTATTGACGTTCATAGTTTCTTTTTGAAATTTCTGATTATATTATCCCACAGCTGGTTACTTTGTTGTTGGGCACCATTGATACTATCTTGTGTACAAAAACATAGTTTCTGCAAATGCATTCATCTTCAAGGATATCAAATCTTTCACCCCCCGAGTTTTGTTGCTTCGACCAATTTGAGAATCAGATTTAGAATACATATTAAAAATATCGAACAATTTTGAATTGTAGAGAAAATAGGAATGAAACTGGTGGATTTTGTGTTAGACTATAACATATATGAGTGAGAATTGAGAAAAGTAGAAATGGTATGAGCTCAAATGATATTGCAATTGAGCATTTACATGGTGATAGATTTCTAGCCGTTGGATGAAGTATTATTGGGCGACGTAGTCTACACCGGGAGATCGAGTCTAGGATGCTAGCGGATAAGAATTGACCGCGTTGTGTAGTATCCACAAAGCGGTCGAGACTCTATCGCTTGGTAGATATTGCACCTTGCATGGGTAGTTGGCATATTTACCATTTAACCAGTTTTGTTTTCCACTTTACCATGCCCACAGTGGACGCAAAAGTGACAAAGTGACTTATTCTTCATGCCCATAGTAACATGCTTTATAAGTACAAAGTTTTGTTCTAACTTAAAATAATTTATATTTAATAAAATTAAGTTAAAAATTGAAGTAATGATATTGTCGATTCGGCATCTGAGTCCGAGTTTAATAATTTATCTAATAAAGTTAAGTTGAAAATTGAAGTACTATTTTTATTTATTTTTGCAGATTTTAGATCTGAGTCAGGGTTGGATTCAGATGTAATATGAAAAATTGTTTATTTATTTATTTTAATTTGAAATCTTACTGGGTTTATAACTCTAACTCATAAGTGGGTGGTCGAGATAAACCTTTTGAAATCTTACTGGGTTTATAACTCTAACTCATAAGTGGGTAGTCGAGATATACCTTTTCCTTTAGATTTTTTATTTTTTTTATTGGATAAATATATTATTACAAGAAACTAGTTGGAAGCCTAACAAGCTAAAGCTTTAATAGTGTACTACTACATCAGTTGAACAGGTTAACGTGTTATCCTACTAGCGAGCCTCATGAGGAACCATCCAAGGGAGCCGAAGCGGATACGGGGGCTGATTATGTCGCAAGAGGGGCAAGCTAACTCTACCTTCCATGTCAAATTCTGCAATATTGCGCCAACAAAGACTCGAACCTGGGACCTCCTGGAGCGCATCACCTTTGAGGAACCGGGGATGACCAGCTGAGCTAGCTACCCGTTATTATTATTATTATTATTTTGAGTTTTGATTTATAGATTTTCTTTGCTTCTATCGAGGGAGAATTGAAACAAAAATAAAACATCCCTCGTGTCGCGCCGCTACGTGTGGTAATAAAAATGAATCCATGGCTCTCTATTGTCGGATGCTCATCTTATATTTTATATCTGACTTTATTGACATTTTGATATTTCTTCCATATCATTTGTTGAACACTTATTTATCCTATTTATTAACCAGAACCCGAATTCCTAGATTTACTTGTAGTCTTTCATTTATGTAGAGTCTTGACATCCACAGTGACTGCCATATGACTCGGCGATTAAATCGCTAGTGACTCAGACAATTCCCTCTTCGATTTCTGTTTTCTGATCTAAATTTTTTGACTCTGCATGTTATAATCTATTCTCTCTTTTCTCCTGTGTTAATTTTAATGTTTTCTTTCCTCTCTTCTTTCTAGGTTCTGGTCGTTGTGCTTGGAGATTGCTTTGGATATTGGAGCGGTTTTGCCTGATTGTCCAGTAATCCCCTATATATTTTTCTAATGGCGCCACTTTTGATGACTGATTTCCACGAGATGATCCAATTCCTACCCTTTCAGCCATATCTTCTTTATGGATTTCTTAAAGCAATTTTTATCCTCAACTATCTTCTCTTTTTCTCTGCCAGCCGACAAAACAGCCGTCTAAATAGAGGCAGCAATTTCGTTATATTCTTTCTTCACCTCGTTCTTTTCTCCCACTTCTTCTTTTATACTTTAAGTTTACCCATAATGGACTATGAGGTTATAGAAGTTCAGGAAAAAATGGAGTTCACGTCGATAACTGACAGACTTAAAGCTTTGAAGGAACCAGAGTTGTCATCATAAGATCTACTACAAGGTGCGTATCAATTCAAGGTCAATTTTATGGGTAAGGCCTACTCTACTAAATCTTATACAATGGGTGAACTTGATAAATAGCTTAAAAATTTATGGCCCAAAAGCAAAGATATCTTTATCAAAAAGGAAGATAATGACTGCTACCTGATAAAGTTTCATACTCAAGAAGAATATGATGTCGTTTTCAAGTTTAGACCTTGGATCGTTGAAGGAGATTTACTATTTCTTAAGCCATGGAACCTTAATGATACCGAAAAGTGCAGTGGATTTAACTAAGCAACTATTCTGGTTACGGATTTATAACATGCAACCAGGATTTGTAAATCCAGTTATTGTTAAAGGAATATCTAAAGCTATGGGAGAAGTTAGAGAGTTAGATTACCCCGGACTGTGTTGTACCAAAAGGAAAAGTTCAAAAGGCTCTAGTTTTGATAGATTTCAGAGATCCTCTCCGTAGAGGTTTTTGGATGAAAAACGTAGCAGGAGAAGAAGTATGGATTCGATTGTTTTATGAAAAGCAACCCTTCAACTTATGTGGTTACTGTTACACAATAGATCATAAGGAACTTGAATGTGAGACAATAACAAGTTATCTTCTTCAGCAGCAAAGAGGTTATCTTTCCTCTACTTCAATCTTGGAGCCACCTTCATGAACAAATCCAGATATGAGAGGAGTTAAAACTGTGAACATTAATACCTCTCAGGTTCAACAGGATCAAGAAAGACATCATGCAATGATCACTTCTTCAGATCAAAGATCACATTACTGATGATGCAATGGTTTTAAATGAGACTGCTAGCATGCATGCAAGTGCATTAAATGAGAATCCTGCACAGTTAACGGTGGCAGTGACAAAAGATACAGTTATTCTAAATCAGCACGATAAAGACAACAACACAAGGAATATTCCTTTGGAGACTTCTCCACCAGTTACTATGGTTGGATGTAATAATCAAGGTATGATACAGGTTAATATTGGTAATGCAATAGTGAGAAAGGAAGTGGTCTATAGACATGGGAAGAGAATTAGGATGGAGGAAGGTGGGCCTAGTAATACCAAGAACTTGGATAAGAATATAAGTCCTAACATAGACAGAGGCAATATTTTAGAATACATCTCAGATGAAAATATGGAGCAACAATTATTGGCTTTTAAATCCTTAATGGGTCAGGAAAGTGGGTTCAGGTCTAATACTGATCTCCTTAAATCCTATATTGCTTTAGGAGAATTCGATGTAACTTTCGATGATTTAAATGTCGATAACATTAACCCAGATTCACTTCATCATACTAGATCTTATAAGAAACCATTTCAAGCACTCATTTCTCAGTATGAAGATAACATTTCTGTTAGAGCACTGCTCGGTCGAACTCACAAGCGTTGTTATCTCAAGCTTGTTTGTCAAGTTTAGGTGATCAAAACTATAAGTTTTGATTTCTAGTATACTTATAGCTATGTCTCGGATAAGGATAAAATATGTAATTGAGCTTTAGACTTCACGGAGTTCATTGATTAAAGACGAAGATCTACTGAGGAGAGATTGGAGGAACATCATCAACAAAAGGTATGTGGAGACTAAAACTTATATATCACTCAGAAGTCTATTTATTCTATCTCCTATTGAGACCAAGTTGTATAGCTATATAAACTTTTATATTATACACATTTGATATTTCGAGCTGCGTTTAACTCGCTTATATATTTCTCGAAATATGTGTTGGAAGCTTTTTGCTTTAGCTACGTTCATCATTATTCTTGACGAGTTTAATTGGAAACAATTTATTTGTTGCAAACTAAATAATAAGTCAAAAGATGATCATATGAAAATTTCCTTGAATTATCTTACATGATTCGTGTGAGACAGTATGTAGAATCGGAATGTTTCGTATTGATCATTCGATCACTTGAAAATTACTTATAAGATAATAATTTGTGTGAGACAGCTATTGTCGTCTTCTAAGGATGTTTCAATGGTTGAAATGGGAGTTTAGAACAATTAACCTTTGTCTGGATATAGCACAGTAAGGATACCAGTATGCAAACTGTTGTGGTATGATTCAGGTCTAGAAACCTAGTTTGCATACCAGTATGCGAACGGTTTTAACTGTTAAAGTACGGGGACCAAGTTTGCATACCAGTATGCGAACGGTTCTACCTGAGTTACGGTCCGAGACAGCAGTATGCATACCGGTTTGCAAACTGCTGGAAAAGACCACAGTCCGGAACTATAGTTTGCGTACCCGTTTTCAAACTTAGTGGTTAAAGTTCTAAAATCGGTTAAGTATGTTTTCATACTCATGAAAAAATACATTTATAAATTAAGGAATGCAATCTTTGCAAACCGTGGCTTAATGTTCATGAATTGATTTTCATGAATCAATCCGATTTTGCTTCAATTGTTTCTTGTATACTTCTATGAGATATATACAATTGAACAACTCTATGAGTAACACAATTAAATTCATTTGATTATCTTTAATAATTGATTGATCATCATATTTGATCTAGAATTGTCAGATGAATGTGGTTAAGACAAAAATGTTCATATGGCTAACTTCGGTTAACTATTATTGAGCCAACTCAATATACACGTTTAGGTACGGTTACCCGTATCTAAATGAAGGTATATTTCATTTGTGTGTAACAAGCTAAGACCATTTAACGGTGGGGAGATATTGCTTTGGTTTTAAGCAAACTTAGCTTGAATCTTAAATCAGGTTTTCATCTAATGGTGAATATTGAATGCTTTGCTTCTAAGCTAACCTAGCTTTGATTGTAAGCAACCCTGATTTGAAAGACTATATAAGGGAGAACTATAGCAACTGGAAAACCTAATCCCCACACTTCTGTGTGATACTAGTTGCGACTAGAGTCGATTCTCCTTTAACCTAGGTTTTTCCTAAAACCATTATAGGTTAACGACTTAAAGACTTCATTGGGATTCTGAAGCCAGATCCAACTATTTTCTCTGTAGTTGCGTATTTTGATCTTACTTGTTCTATCGTATAGAGTACTATGTTCTCTAAGATTTGCTCGAGATTTATCTTCGATAGGTAATAAAAAGTAATCGCAAAGCTCTTCGTCTCATTCTTTGTGATTCCACAATAACTTCTTCTACTACCATATAGTTAAGTTATTGTGAGGTGATTGATATTTCTAGGTTGTTCTTCGGGAATATAAACCGGATTATCAATTGGTTCCTGTTCACCTAGATTTATCAAAAGACGGAATAAAACTTCATAAGTACTTATGTGGGAGACAGATTTATCTATCAGAATAGACTTATCTGTGGGAGACAGATTTGTTTATAAGTCTTCGACTTTGGGTCGTAGCAACTCTTAGTTGTGGGTGAGATCAGCTAAGGGAATCAAGTGCGTAGAGTCCTGTTGGGATTCAGAGGCGTAAGAAACGGGACTGTACCTTAATCGGTGTGAGACTTGGAATTAGGGCTCAACTACATTCCAGTCTGAAGTTAACTTGGAGTAGGCTAGTGTCTGTAGCGGCTTAATACAATGTGGTGTTCAAATCTGGACTAGGTCCCGGGGGTTTTCTGCATTTGCGGTTTCCTCGTTAACAAATTTTTTGGTGTCTATGTTATTTCTTTTCTGCATTATATTTGTCTATATAATTAAAATATCACAGGTTGTGCGTAGTTCAATCAATTGGTAAATCCAACCTTTGGTTGTTGATATAAATTGATTGACACTTGAACATTGGTCTTTGGTACCGTTCAAGTTATTCTTATACCAATCAGTTCACGGATTCCATCTTGTTGATTTACTGATTGATTTGAGAAAGAGATATAACTCTTGGATATCTTTCCTTGATTGAGTCTGACTGTCTAGTTGATTCTCTTGGAATTATATTGGAGTTAGTCCATACAGATTGCCGGACAAAATATTGGGCGTGGTTGTTAGAACCCCGTTTTTTCAATTTCAAGTCATAATTCTACTGATAACAATGTTGAATATTCGGCAAATGAGCATGTTAGTCTGGAAGAGCCTTCTCCATCTCCTAACTCTTATTCTTCATTTCATGGGACTGTTTCAGAGCAAAATCACTCCAAAAGATTCAAAGCAACAACTTCAAGCCCTGATGGCCAGGTATTCCCCTCAACAACTTTTTAAGATTCCAATTCTAGTAATTTACTCTTTTCTGGTATAATTTCTTTCTGCTCCTTCATTAATAATAATCATCATATTAGGTTTATGATAGACGCATTTATGTGTCTATTTTCATCTCTTTTATGTATAGTG
>JAJJMB010018262.1:1846057-1969150 GCA_023531105.1 Papaver atlanticum | reverse complement strand
GAACTTTACTCACCACTTTCACTACAACTTTAAAACCACATCAGTTTACATTTGGTTTAAAATTTTGTTGGGATAAAATGAAAATACTGCTATATCTTGGAATGTTCAAGGATTGGCAGCTAAGGATACTAGAGATTATTTAGGAGACATCATTCAAAAGCATATTCAAGATATTATCTTTTTTTGTAGAAATTAAAATTGGGGAAAAGAAAACAAATTTTTTTACTCAAAGATACAATTATCCCAACTTTCTATTTATTAGTTCAATAGGATTGTCTGGAGGTCTAGCTCTTTTATGAAAAGATGAGTTTCCATGTGATATTGCTTGCAGTAAAGATAACATGATTCATCTAATACTTCTAAGCAAGAGTGGCTTCTTTCTTGTGTTTATGGTTGAACTCACTATGATTTTAAAAAACAGCAATGAGAATTCCTTAAGGATCTCAGTGACAATGTTTTTCAACCATGGGTTATTATAGGGGATCTAAATGTCCATATGTCTAAATTTGATGCCTCAACAAGTAGCATCTCACTTGATAATTGGGTTTGTAGCATTATCAATAATGCTGGGCTAGTGGATATGGGTTACTCAGGAAGTCATCACACTTGGTCTAATAGGATTAATGGAAAAGGATATAAAAAGGCTAGGATTGATATGGCTCTTCAGAATTCAAAATGGATACGAGATTATCCAGACTCTAAAGTTCTTCCTCTCCCATCCTTAGGCTCAGATCATTGTCCTATACTCCTTATTACAGAGACAAATGTTAGCAAGCCTAGGAATGTGTGGAAATTTTATAGATGTTGTCTTAGAGATCCAAATTGCTAAGAACTTATTGCAGACACCTGGGATTCTTATTTAAGTGATGGGAACATAACACAAAAACTCTCAAATGCTAGAAGAAATCTCTCTAAATGGAATAGAGATCACTTTGGTAGGATTAGTTTTCATATACATCAACTTCAAGATAAATCATCTAATCTTCAAGCTCATCCTTATAGTGATGATAATTCCCATAACATTCATCTTACTATTGAAAGATTGAATTATTGGAAGAAAGTAGAAGCTGACTTTTGGCATCAAAGATCTGGAGATCACTGGATTAAAGATGCATACAATAACACGGCTTACTTTCATTCTCTAGCAAATATGAGAAGATTCAGAAATCATATTTCTGCCCTAAGAAATGTTATGGTCAGTGGTATCATACACCTAAAGATCTAGGAAATCTTCTCACAAAGCATTTTTCTACTATAGACACTTCTACCAATCCTAGCCTTCATGATGATTCCTTTAATATTATAACTCCAATCATTTCGCCAGCTGAAAATAAAGCATTGATATCTATTCCCTCAGATGAGGAAATTTACAATGTGCTCAAAAGTATGCCTAGTTGGAACGCACCAGGCCCTGATGGATTCCCAGTAGGGTTTTTTCAAACCTAGTGGGCTACTGTTGGAAATGATATTATTCAAATAGTGCAACATTTTTTCATTCACAAAAAAATGCCCTCATACATAAACCAAACTACAACTTGTCTAATCCCCAAAACACATCATCCTTCGACACCAAATGATTACCGACCTACCAGGCTCTGTAATATAACTTATAAAATAATTTCAAAGCTCTTGGTTACAAGGATGAAGCCTCTGATGAAGAAAATAATTTCTCCCACTCAAGCTTCTTATGTCCCAAAGAGATTTATAAATGACAATATAGTTATGGCACATGAGTTGATTCATTCCATGAAGAAATCTAAGGAAAAACAAGGACTAGTAGCTCTAAAATTAGACATGTTGAAGGCCTTCGATAAAGTAAAATGGTCTTTCATTGATAAACTGATTCTTTCTTTAGGTTTCTGTGAAGACTGGTACTATTATCCAACAATGTATATCGAAAACAACTGTTTTGATTCATTTAAATAGAAGTATTTGTCAGTCTTAATCTCCTATTAGAGGTCTCAGGCAAGGGGATCCATTATCCTCTTACCTGTTTATAATTTCTATGAAATATCTTACCAGATCTCTAATGCATGCGGAAGCTCTCAACTTATTACAAGGCATACAAGTTACGATGAACTCTATATCTATCAATCATCTGTTATTTGTAGATGATTGCATGTTATTCTTTCATGCTGACCACAGAAGCATCAATCAAGTTAAGACTTGTCTATAAGAGTTTAGCCAACTTTCTGGTCAACTAATAAAATTTTCGAAATCACCAGCTTTCATTACTGGAGATCTTTCACATGATCAGAAAATATCAATTAGAGAGATGTTGGGAGTCAAACAACTTTGTATATCAGATAAGTACTTGGGTCTTCCCATCCTCCTAGGCAAATCTAAATCTAGCTCCTTTAGCTCTATCCAAGATTCTTATGAAAACAGGCTTCAAGGTTGGTGCTCTAAAACACTAAACCAAGCTGCTAGAATAACATTAGTCAAATCAGTCCTCAATTCAATTCCTACTCATTATATGAGTAACTCCAGGCTTCCAAAAAACATCATAAACAAACTTGATTCAATTCAAAGAAGATTTTGGTGGGGCCACAAAAACAACAAAGGTCTAAACCTGATAGCTTGAAATTCTCTTTGCTTTTTTAAAACTCAGGGAGGATTAGCTTTTTAGGAATTTAGAGCAATATAACAATGCTTTAATTACAAAATTGGTTTGGAAATTATGAACAGAGGAAGACAAACCTTGGACTCAAATTATGAAGGCTAAGTATTCTCCATATTGTAACTTTCTTCATCTTCAAGAACCTCATAATAACTCCTCTTGGATATGGAAGGGTGTGATAATCCGTAATTTTTGAATTTGGGCTCTAAGCCAAAATACAACCTATAAAAGTTGGGTGTATTGATTGTGCACTATGACCGTACAAATCCCATGAATTTGTGTGATTTTATTTTTTGGTGGGGTGCTTATAACTCAAATTGAGGTGTGCTAATAAAGTAGCTCGCACATGGAAGAGTAGAGATGTTGTTTAGTAGTTGCACATGAATTTCCTCTAGGTGATACGTGTGATCAAAAGACCAAGTCATTTCTCTATGTCATATTATGATTAGGGTTTTAGCATTATATATTGATTTCTACTATTTTTCCTTCGCTTTAATAATCTCTTTATGCCATGGTTAGTTCTTGACATCTGATTTTATAATTGACTAACCTTTCTGGAGTAACTATTTGTCTCGGTACTTCAACCAAATGATGCCAGCTCTTTTGATTTATACACTGTAGTACCTTCTCCATCTTTTTGTACCTGTACTGCCTTACCTTCTTGATCCATTTAGAAATAAATTAAAGAATTTTGTTTCAGAATCTTAACATCGTTTTGCGTGATTTCATAAAAAGAAAGTATGCAGTCAATCTCCTCCATCTGACCTTGATTAAAATGAATACCTCAAGTTCGTGTTTTGAAAAAACGAAAATGCTAGATTCACCGGGATATTTATCCCGTGAAAATCACCGCGTGAGACAGAAAGGGGGCCCATATTTACCCATCGAAAATCCCGATGGTAAGAACGTTGTGCTCGTCCATTGATTTTCTTCACGGTGCCCACTCACGGTGAGAGATATAGAATCACTCTTAAGAAAATAAGCAGTGGACCCTTTCTTTAGATTTTCTTTGTGACAAACAAAAGTGAACAGATTTTTGAATTTAGGGGTTTTGATACACCTAGCCCTCTATCTAAATTCTTCAGTGTACACTTTTCCTTATTACACATCTATGTTTCACGGACATGGGACACGGTTATGGGGACACGTCAAATCTCGAAAAAATTGGTTACGGGGACACGTTGTATTATTACACACACCATTAAAAGGAGATTCTACAACGATTTACTCAACATAATAATTTTTTTTCTTTTCAAAATACCTGATTATTAATAAAATAAAATAAATGATCAAGTTTTTCATAAATAATGTTTAGATTTGACTAAAAGACGAATAAATTATCTTCTCGTTTAGTTTATTTTGATTTTCCAAACCAAAATTAATTTTTTATGATATGTCCGAAAGTGTCCGCAAAGTGTCCAATGTCAGACTTTTACGGGACACGCGATGTGGCGTGTCCATCACGCATCGGAAAGTGTCGTAACCATGTTGTGTCCGATTGTGTGTTCGACACGATTACGGCATCTTTCTAGGCGTGTCCGTGCAACATAGTTACACATCATCATTATTTTAGTCACTCATGTGCTACCTATTCCTCTCTGATTTTGAGACACTTTAATTTAAAAAGAAAAATTAAAATTCTCTTTTTCAACTCCTTAGTCTCTTGTCTTGTTCCACCCCCTTAGTCAAAATACAATGGGTCGTGCTCTCCCACGGCGTCGTGCATAAAAGAGTTATAAGCTAGCAATTAGTAATCGTTAGATGATACATCCAACGGATGTAGTTGAAGCCTTATTTATTCTGTAAATGCAAAGAACCAATAATTATAAACTGATCCTTAGGATAAATCACGTTTTGTATTTGGTATAGTAATTATTTACAGGTACAACCGTAGAATCACTTCAAAGAAGAAAAAAAAAACGAAAATCTTGATTGATTTTAGAATTGATTTTTTTTAATGTAATTTAGGATTTTATTGTGATAAATCAAAGCCCAAAATCACAATACATCGACCTTTGGTGATGTGACAACGAATGCCTATGAATCGACCTTTGGTGAAGATGACAAGGGACTGATATTTCAATAAGAAATCTCATAGAAACAAAAAATCATGCTTCATACATCCATGATGTTGCAGGAGAGACTGGAATAAAGTGGTGGAACTAGAGAGTAGAGACTACCGATTCAGAGATTATTTTGTCTTTTTAATAAATAAAAAAAATCACTAATAAACCCATAATCATATTAGTTCGACTATGTTCAAATCAATAACCGTACTTCTAATAATAAAAAAATGGATTAACAAAGATGAAGATAATTCTGTCAACAATTAACTTTTGCTTAAAAAAACAATAATTATGGGAGGAAGAATAAAGCAGATGGTGGTGATCGAATATGTAAAGATAATTTCTACCAAGACCGACTAGATAATTTACAAAGGGATCCAATTACAATTTAAACTTTTTCCACCTTTATCCATGTCTTAGAGATACGTAAACTAATAATCCAATGGCAAAAAGCTTGCTAGCTTATATTGATGCCATGCACTACCGCGCCGGGTAGCACTGGCCAAATACAATGGTTGGTTTTAGCATTGAGCAATGCTATCCCGCACGACAGTGCGGGAGAGCTCTATAAGGTATCGGGTTTAAAACCCTTGGATGAAGCACATATATGTTTTAAGCCGTTGAGATAAATGTATAGCTGGATCAGGTTATACAATTTGCAAATATGTCCTACCCTTTAATTTAACAGTCCTTGTAGATTTTCATGTTTTATTTACAAGACCTTTTTATTGAGAAAACCAAAAAGAAAATGTTTCACCAGCAACATTAACACCAATTTCATCTTTCTTCCCCTTCATCTCGATCCAACAACTCTAGCAGTAGCATTCTTTATTTGGAAGAGCTCCTTCAGCAATTTTCATTACCATCTCCGCCAAATCAATCAAACAAACAGCAATCCCCCAAATCAATTCATATATCTAATAAATTCAAGAAAATTCAGTCAATTGGGAACTTGATTAATCAACTAAGCACACATATTTTTCCACTGTAGAAATAGTCAAAGAAGTTGCAATTAATCCTGTCGTTGAATTCTCAGAAAGAAAAAAAGTCATTAGAAAACCCAAATCCTGTTCTATGTAAACAAATTAGGATCCATCTGATCCTGAGCTTATGTACACAACCCCTAAAAAGTAAACACACAGGGAGAAGAATAATTAGTCAGACGAAGAGATATGGAAAGGAAACTTTCACCGATTGAAAAAAACGAGAAGAGGAGAAATAGATAGACATTAATCAACAGCTTGCTTCAAAAAATAAATAAATAAAATAATCAACAGCCATCAAAGTAAAGAGGAAGAAATTTTTATTTTTTCTCCAATGAAAAGGTCTTCTAAATGAAATGTAGGAATCTATTGGAGTTATTTAAATTATGTTAAGTTCAAATAAGGGTTTGCTTGTAATTTAATTCAGTAAGAATTTTACATCCATCATCAATGGCTAGAAATACATAAATAATATCATCCAAGGGTTTTAAACCCGCTACCTTATAGAGCTCTCCCTCACTGTCGTGCGGGATAGCACTGCTCTTTAGCATTACCAAAAGATTTAAACTACTTCCACTGTCTTGAGTTTTTGAATACAGTGTCATACTCGTGTATAATACGCACTTTCTGACTTAATGCATGGTAAATATTTTTGGTTAAATCTGTTGGTTTCTGTCACGGCATGGTTCTGCTGCTATGGCTAATATATATTTGCATTTTAATCGAGTTTGGTTATGCACGGGTGAATTGTCATCTTGAATGGGTGTTACTTGGATTAAGTAATTTGGAAAGAAAAGAAAGAAAAAAGAAAAAAGAAAAAGAAGAGATTGTTGATGTCAGAAAGTCCAGGATAACCGGCATTCTCTCGAGAGACCGTTTCTTAGAAACGGCTGGGTGGTATCCGGAACAACCCTGACAATAAGAAAAGAAAACGAACAAAAAAAAAAGATTGAGTATCTACCTAAATTAACAGGTTTGATTTTATGTGGTGTTTTGGAAGGGTGTAAGTATTTATTGCAAACTTTGCATTTTACTGGTTTAGCTATTTATTATTTACTGCATTGTTTCATCCGAAGCACTTAATATTTTTTGTAAATTCTCTACCGAGTTGTGGTTGCTCCCCCCTCCACAGAGTTCGAGGAACAGTCAGCGCAGTATGTAGACTTTGGAGCTTACGACATAGGAGTATAATGTTAGTACCTTGCGAAACAACTACTATATGGGGATGCTGGGTGTTTCTTTTTATGAATTATGGACTTATTATTGATTTTTAGATCTCATATTATTTTTATGAGACATGGCTGCAATTTTATTACTTTTAAGCAAACTGTTTATGCTTATTTTTGGACAGTAGCATTTTTGCAATTTATTATTTTGAGAATAAGTTTGATTTTAATTTTAAGAAGTACTTTATTTTTATCTTCTCATTTTTTCAAAAAATAAATGGCATGTTCCATAGTGACATCTCGGGAATCCGGACTTGCTATTTAGATTGGATCCGATCCACGGGGTCAAATCCTCCTCAATAGAAGTCTGAATTTTCGGACTGCTACAAAGGGGCTAGAAATATGCCTCCACTATGTGATGAAATTTCATAGATGAGATGTAAGATGTGGAACCAAAGTCTTGGTCTAGTATGATAAATGGGTAAGAGGATTAGATTCTCCACCAATTCCAAATGATACTTTTCCTGAGCCAGCTAGAATAGTTCATGTTTCTGATCTCATGCTTCAACATCCAAGAAGATGGAATACCTAGCTTGTGAAGGATTTATTTCCAGCAGAAACATCATACCTAATTCTAAAAATGCATCTAGTTCAGTATGGTAGTGACAAACTTATTTGGGAACCAAGTAGGTCGGGTGAATTCTCAGTCAAGTCGACTTATAATGCTTTAATAATAACACAATCTAGTTTCTCAGATCAGAGAAATAATGAATTCCAAATTCCATCTGGAAACAACTTTGGAAAATGAAAGCACATCATAAAGTCAAATTATTTATTTGTAAATGCCTTAAGAGAATTCTGCCTACTAGGGTTAAGCTAAATAAATATAAAAGTGAGATTGAAACTATTTGTCCTAGATGCTTTCACGCTGAAGAAACATTACAACATATGCTTATTGATTGTGATCATTCTAGATCAGTTTAGTTAGCTTTGAATGTGAATGTTGCCATCATACAAGATCAACATACATAAGTCACAGCTTGGATTGCAAGCTGGTTTACCACCCCTGGTACCTCTAACACTCAGAGATGGAATCATTGGGTTTTAACTGTCATGAGAATGTTCATCAATTTTGGTCTCCTCCACCAGTAGATGAATTGAAAATTAACTTAGATGCTTCATTTGACTACAACACATCTAACTTTGGAGTTGGTTTAATTATCCGTGATTCTACAGGTCAATGCTGGGGCATCAGAGGCAGATACTTCAATGGAGGAATAGATCCTGAACAAGCTGAATGTTTGTCCATGAAGGAAGCTATACTATGGGCCAAAGATAAAAGCTTGCAGAAAGTAACTTTGAAAGCGACTGCTTAAATATAATTAACTCTATCAAGCATGCCAGCCCTTATGTTCACTAGATGAACCAAGGGATTGTAGAAGAAATAAGGCATATACTTACTTTTTTTTCTTCTAGTTTTAGTGTGAACCATGTTAAAAGATCTGCAAACATCATTTTCAGGTGATTGGAGTTATAATATTAAAGGAATCATCATGAAGGCTAGGATTAATAGAAGTGGCTATAGTAGAAGAATACAAACATCGTATTATATTTCAAAACAAAATCAAGAGCTAAAGTAGTTGAGAAAATTACTAAAGGTTATGAACAAGTTATCGACAATTTTCATATGGCAGGGATAAAAGCAAATCTTGCAATGAACTTTTTGATACTTAGATCCGGTAGATTCCAGAATGTCAGGTTTAATACCGAAGCTGTACGAAATTATTTAACTGTAAAAAGAATATTAGAGATAAAAAAAATGGAGGTGCACAAGCTGTACTTGACTACTTTGATGGTCAACATGCAGAATGTTCATCGTTCTATTTAAGTTGATTCAGCAGGCTAGATGATTTTATTTTATTTTTGGCAGATGATAGATCACGGATGGATTCATACCACTTTGTACAAATAAACATGGGATGCCTTTTGTTTCGTGGTAGAAGTCAATGACTGTTACCAGACTACTCTATCCTGGATGCCTTGCTATTCCGAATCTGAAGAGTCATTCGATTTTTGTGTGAGGACGATGAAAGAAATGCACGGTAAACAGCCGAAAGTTATTCTGACATATCAATTATCGTCTATAGTGGGTGTTATTTTGATTCTAATAAGTATTTATATAGGAATTAGACAATCGAAGAATTTGAATCTGCTACTTGGGAACTGATGATTATAACATCTGAATTATAGGATAATAGATGATGATTGAATTTGTACAATAAAAAATAAAAATGGGCATCAAGTTATACTCGCGATACATTTTGTGTTGATAGGTACACAACACAACAGAACGAAAGTATGAATGCATATTTTGATCATTTTGTGAAAAAAGATATGCCTTTTTGAGTTCATTAAGTAATACCAAAAGAAAGGGAAATAGTTGCTAGACGTGAAGCAGAAAATGAGGAGGATTATGAACAAAGTATAAAAAACCGTTATTGAGATTCTTTGTGAATATTGAGGAAAATGCACCACTTATTTACAAAAGGATAGTTTTTTGCAAGGTCAGATAACATATAACTCAAACACTACATTAATGTCGAAAACAAATTAGTAGAAGTGAGACACAATCGACTTATCATGTCTGGCAATTCGAGCATGGACATAAGTTACAAACAGTTTAATGATTCAACTGATAAAGACACTAAGTTTACTTGGTGATATCGTCTAAATAAAAAGTTGGCATGTTATCTCTAGTCTTGGTGATACATGTGTATCTTCTTCTCTCCGGGAACTAGTGATCCTCAAGATGGATTGAGGATATAATTGTAATTTAAGGAAGGAATACTGATTTTTAGGCAGTATTCTTAGATAAGGAAATATTCCTAAACAAGGTAATATTCCTAGATAAGGAAATATACCTAGAAAAGGAATATTTCCTAGACAAGGTAATATTCCTAAATAAGGAAATATACCTAGAAAAGGAATTATTCCTAGATAAGGAAATAAATTCCTATAAGGTTTGGGAAACCATTAAAGCTATAAATAGAGATGTTTAGCTCATAGCTAAGACATCTGGAGTGTGGTTTGTGATATAGACACACCTAGACCAGAGAGAAGTTTGTGAGGCAATATTAATTATTGCAAAAGCAAGCTTAACAAAATAGTTTAAGGTTCATCCACTGTTTAGAGAGATTGTGAGCGTAACAAAGAGAGAATTATAATAGTTTTCTTGTTCATAATCTAGAGAAGATATATTTCTTCGAATTACTACTTTGTGTTCTGTTTTCTAGTTTTCGTTTATTATTATTCTGAATTCCGCCTCTATAATAATAGTCACCAAGGTACATAGATTAATACGTACCAAGTTGGTATCAGAGAAAGGTTTGTTTCTTTTAGGGAAGATTCCAGTGGTTTATGGTCTTCACTAGATCTCTCTACAAAAATCTTGGTGAGGTACTCGAGAAGCAAGAAGACGTTTAAAGAACAAAGGAACCAAAGATGGGAAAGTCAGTTGATGATCCTAAGCAAAGCGAACCACAAACTACGGAAGAGAAGGTGGATGCGCTACAAACAAACATGAAGTCTTATACACCCAGGCCGGAGACGAAGAAAAAGACTTCATTTTCATTTGGTGTTTTTGAAGAAAAGAACGAGGAAGAAGAAGAAGAAGAACCACTCGAACAAGATTGCATTATGGAGCGAAGACTGACTAAGACAAGACGAGGAGATATGGATGCTTTTCAAATTAGACGTCAAGGTCAAGTTTCCAGAAAAGAGATACGGTTCAGCCGGGTGAAAGGAACTCTTGTGTTCCCTAACCTCCAAATATAACTTTCATAGGAGTTCAAGTTCGTGAGAGGGGCGCATGATACATGTGTATCTTCTTCTCTCCGGGAACTAGTGATCCTCAAGATGGATTGAGGATAGAATTATAATTTAAGGAAGGAATACTGATTTTTAGGCAGTATTCTTAGATAAGGAAATATTCCTAAACAAAGTAATATTCCTAGATAAGGAAATATACCTAGAAAAGGAATATTTCCTAGACAAGGTAATATTTCTATATAAGGAAATATATACTTAGAAAATGAATTATTCCTAGATAAGGAATATTCCTAGACAAGGTAATATTCCTAAATAAGGAAATATACCTAGAAAAGGAATTATTCCTAGATAAGGAAATAAATTCCTATAAGGTTTGGGAAACCGTTAAAGCTATAAATAGAGATGTTTAGCTCATAGCTAAGACATCTGGAGTGTGGTTTGTGATACAACACACTTAGATCCGGAGTGTGGTTTGTGATATAGACACACCTAGACCAGAAAGAAGTTTGTGAGACAATATTAATTATTGCAAAAGCAAGCTTAACAAAACAGTTTAAGGTTCATCCACTGTTTAGAGAGATTGTGAGCGTAACAAAGAGTGATTATAATAGTTTTATTGTTCATAATCTAGAGAAGATTTTTTCTTCAAATCTGGTTTCTAGTTGTTGTTGTTTTTTTTTCTTCTAGTTTTCGTCTATTATTATTCTGAATTCCACCTCTATAATAATAGTCACCAAGGTACAAAGATCAATACGTATCACTTGGTAACTCTTTTGTGTAGTTCATTACGATCCCTTATTTTTCATCTTTGCCAATTTTATTGTCAAAAAGGGGGAGAATTATTTAGTAGCGTTCCACTATAACACATTGATTCTTGGAGCATTATGTAATGACCCGTCCCTCTACCGATACTTTCCCTACTTAGCCACTGCGGTTATCCGGCAGTGTGGGGTTTTCAACGGGCATCGCTGCGTTAATCTAACAGAAACTTTTCGGATGGTCACCCATCCCTAGATTGCTCCCTCCCGAGCACGCTTAACTGTAGAGTTTTCTGCCAACTCTGGAGACAACTGTGCTGAAAAGGCCTCGGTGTCAGGAAAGGACAAATCATAACTTATACTCCATTCGGCCAACCACTGCCAAATATCGGGGAATTACAATACCACCACCTTAAATTGGAGCCGTCCTCGGCTCTAAAATATATTCGCAAGCCCAGATCTCCGACGTTCCCTGCTCCTCATGAGAAGCACCTGGACCAACCCCGTCCAGCGTACCTTCCCACCCTCGACAGGTGACCCGTCGTCGGCTCTGATACCATTTGTAATGACTCGTCCCTCCACCGATACTGTCCACACTTAGCCACTGCGATTATCCGGCAATGTGGGGTTTTGAACGGGCATCTCTGCGGTCATCCATCAGCAACTTCCCTAGAGGTCACCCATCCCTGGACTGCGTTTGGTGGTATTGTAATACCCCGATATTCGACAGTGGTTGCCGAATGGAATACAAGTAATGATTTTTCCTTTCCTAACACCAAGGCCTTTTCAACAGAATTGGCTCCAGAGTTGGCAGAAAACTCTGCAGTTAAGCGTGCTCGAGCAGGAAAAATCCAGGGATGAGTGACCTCCCGGGAAGTTTCTGCTGGATGACCGCAGCGATGCCCGTTGAAAACCCCACACTGTCGGATAACCGCGGTGGCCAAGTGGGGAAAGTATCGGTGGAGGGAAGGGTCATTACAAATGGTATCAGAGCCGGTGATGGGCTACCTGCCGAGGGTGGGAAGGTACGCTGGACGGGGTTGGTTCAAGTGCTTCTCATGAGGGGCAGTGAACGTCGGAGGTATGGGATTGAATATATTCAGGAGCCGAGGACGGCTCCAATTTAAGGTGGTGGTATTGTAATACCCCAATATTCGGCAGTGGTTGGACGAATGGAATATAAGTAATGATTTGTCCTTTCCTAACACCGAGGCATTTTCAACAAAATTGGCTTCAGAGTTGGATGAAAACTCTGCAGTTAAGCGTGCTCGGGCGGGAGCAATCCAAGGATGGGTGACCTCCCGGGAAGTTGTTGTTGGATAACCGCAGCGATGCCCGTTGAAAGCCACACACCGCTGGATAACTGCAGTGGCTAAGTGGGGACAGTATCGGTGGAGGGACAGATCATTACACATTATGTAAGAGGGAGTGGATTATAAGCTATAGATTTTACCTATTACGCAAAATAGGTAAGTAAAGACTAAGGGAAAGAACATATCACCGTAGTATTGCTTCGAAGTTTTAGTACAATCAAACTTTGAGGAAGGTAACAATACTATGCATCAACTTAACAACCCCTAAGTTCAGTGATTTATCATTCTATAAATTTTTTAAATGAGTTTTCTCATAAGTTGTTATCGCTGCAGATCTTCAACAACAAAGGTGATGAAACAATTATATGCAGAACCATAGAAGAACTTGAAGAACGGATAATGCAAGGCGATGTTGAAAAACCAAATAAATCAAGCATGATGGATTCTGAGCTGAAAGGTTTATTTATTTTGAATCTATATGTATTTATAGTTTTCTCACTAAAATTGACAAATTGAGATTTTTTTAGAGCACTGCTCGGTCGAACTCGCAAGTTTTGCTATTTCAAGCTTGTTGTCAATGTTAGATGCACAAAACCATACCTTGATTTTTAATCTACTAAAGTCAAGTCTCGGACTAGGATTAGAATATGATATTTGAGTATCAGACATCACTGAATAACTCACGAGGATTGAAGACCGAAGATCAAACGAAGACATTTGGAGAACTTCATCGACAAAGAAGTATGTGAAGACTGAACCATCCTATTTAATCACATAATTTACCATTCTATCTATGAGACTATTTCAAATGATTTTAGTAGATTTTATATTTAGAAAAATAAATTTCGAGACAAGCTTGTCTTGATAAATCTCTCGAAATATTATTCAAGCAATAGATTTTCTAGATCCTTGACAATCTTGGTTAAGATTTTTTTTTTGTTCATGAGCTATTTTTGTTTCAAGATGATCATTTGGAAATTGCCCAAGCAATGGTATTTATTATTTACGGTGACTAAGAGTGTTTCAAATTGTTTAAGGAGAGTTTCCAGAACTTACTGAAATTCTGGACACGGGGTAGGTACGCATACCAGTACGTGTACCCTAGTGGTCTGAGTTATGTAATCTGTAAGGATACACATGTCGAGTACGCATACCCTAAAGTTTTTAGTTCGCGAATTGGAGGGAGGTACGCATACCCAGTAAACCAGGGGAGCCAGGAATTATGAGATGGGGGTGCAAAAAATTTCTAGGGGTGGAAAAAATATTTTAGGGGGTGCAGAGAAGCAAAAATAGGCTTGTATATAAAAATAATAATCTTGTTGGGCCTAAAATAGGCTTTAGAGCAAGCTGGGAAGGGGGTGCAATTGCACACCCATGCAATGGGATGGCTCCGCCCCCGCAGTACCCCCCCCCCCCCCCCCCAAGGCCTGAGTTCGAGAGCGACTAAGCGTACACATAACTAGTATTCGTACCCCAACATTATGAGCTCACATACTAGTCTATAGGTATGCGTACCCCTACACATACCTACCCAATATCGAACTAAGTAGATGCTCATAAGCTATTTTCACAAATACGTTTGACATTCATACAACTCTCATCAACACTACTAAGACAACTTTTACATTAAATCACTCTGTGTTTGTCAATCATGATTTAAGTCTTTTGAGTTAATGAACACGATTTATGCTTGTAAGTTCATAATACAGATTTTTCATGAATTATCATCATACGTGGTTCCAATACGCTAGACCAAAGTATATATTCTTTTGTTTAATTTCAAGGAAAAATTCTCACATGCTTACATGAATTCCTAACAAGAATTTCATCCAAACTGAGAAAGCGTTTTGTTAGAGCATTGCTCGGTCAAACTCGCAAGCGTTGCTATCTCAAGCTTGTTTGTCAAGTTTAGTTGATCAAAACTATAGTCTTGATTTATAGTCTACAAATAGGTGTTTCGGACTAGGATAGATTGTGTAGTTGAGATTTAGACTTCACGACGCTTACAACTGAAAACGAAGATCTACTGAAGAACTCAGAGGAACTTCATCAACAAAAGGTATGTGGATACCAAAACTTTTCTATCACTCAGAAAGTCTAGTATATTCTTACGTATCTCCTATTGATACAATTCGTATATGATATAGTCTTTCATATCATACACATTTGATATTTCGAGCTGAGTATAACTCGCTTATCTATTTCTCGAAATATGTTGGTAGCTTTCTGTCTTAGCTACATTCATCATCATTCTTGACTTTATGTCAAAAGATGATCATGTGGAAATTGCCTTGAAACATATTACATGATGAGTGTGAGACAGTCATTTGATGTCGACTTGGAAAGTTTCGTATTGATCATTATCACTTGAGAATTGCTTATTAGCTAATGGTATGTGTGAGACATCCATTGTCGTTAAATTATTGTGAGCTGATTGATATTTCTAGGTTGTTCTTCGGGAATATAAGACCGGATTATCAATTGGTTCCTGTGTACCTTGATTTATCATAAGACGGAACAAAACTTCATAGGTATTTCTGTGGGAGACAGATTTATCTATCTTAATAGACTTTTCTGTGGGAGACAGATTGGTTTATAAGTCTTCGACTTTGGGTCGTAGCAACTCTTAGTTGTGGGTGAGATCAGCTAAGGGAATCAAGTGCGTAGAGTCCTGCTGGGATTCAGAGGCATAAGGAACGCGACTGTACCTTGATCAGTGGGAGATTGGTTATGGCTCAACAACATTCCAGTCCGAAGTTAATCTGGTAGTAGGCTAGTATCTGTAGCGGCTTAATACAGTGTGGTGTTCAATCATGACTAGGTTCCGGGGGTTTTCTGCATTTTCGGTTTCCTCGTTAACAAAATTTCTGGTGTTTGTGTTATTTCTTTTCCGCATTATATTTGTTTAGATAATTGAAATATCACAGGTTGTGCGTAGTTCAATCGATTAGTAAATCCAACCTTTGGTTGTTGATTGAAATTGATTGACACTTGGATATTGGTCTTTGGTACCATCCAAGTTATTTCTCATAATCAATCAGGCTCACAGATTCTATCTGTTCGATTGCAGATTGATTTGGGAAATACAGATATAACTCTTGGATACTTTTTCCGTGATTGAGTCTGACTGTCTAGTTGACTCTTGAAATTGTATTGGAGTTGTCCATACATATTGCCTAGCGAAATAGTGGGTGTGGTTGTTACACCCCTGCGTTTTCAATTGGTATCAGAGCAGTCAAACACGATAAACCTAATAAGTTTGTGTTTGTGTATTCCTAAAGAGTGCTCTAATGGGAAATCACTTTGGGAAATTGATTCTGGGCATCTGTAGCGCACACCAGAAGTCCCTAAAGATTGTTCAGAGTTTATCTTCTTCAAGACCTCTGGTCCCGCAAGATAATCCCAAGTCGTCTGAGACATTAAAACTTTTAGATGATAAAAAACAATCTAAAGGAAAAAATAAAGGTTCCTTTATGAAGGTCCGTTCCCGGAAACGTGTGAACAAAAGCTCAAAGATATGGAACCTCACTAGACTTCTTCTGAATCTTTTTGAGGAATACTATCATGATGGTTCTTTTGACAAAGACTTATTTAAGGCTTTTTAAAACATGTTTAAATCATTGGAAAGACTAATTTCGATTAAGGAAAAGATTAGTGCTGGTAAAAGTTCTGATTCTGTCATTTCAGGTACTCATGTCATGCAGACAAGTCTTGTTAACAACCCAGTTGAAATCGATAAAAAGATTTCCGATGTGGGTGTTTCAAGTTCTAAATGTCAGAATACTCCATTCCTTAATCATAAGAAAAATGAGTCGAAAAGATCAATAAACCCTGAATATCATCAGTACTATGATTATTCTTTCGGTACAGTTCAGAAATATAGACCAGAGATGGTGCTAAAAGTTCCTTCTGCCCATCTAGCCTCTTGGAAACAAGATTGGCTCCACCCCATCTGTATATAACTTGAGATGGGGCAAGTAATGGTCTGACTACTTATGTGTCTGTACATTATGGGTTAGTTTTTCTTTTATTTTTTATAATTTTTTTTTTGAAAAACCTTCTTTTTGACAGAATTTTTCTGTTCACCTCTATAAAATAAATATTTTTAGTTTTCTACTATAATATTTCCCAGGGTGAAAAACTCACGGTTCAGGATCTAGTATTGGAATCATGTTTCCTTTCTGGCTCTACAAACCAGTACGGGACCAAGACCGTCCGGGTATTTAAAGGCTATAGTACGCGTACCCTTATTCATCTTCTTCCTGTCCGCATACGTGAATGACGGTACTTCTAGAGTTCCCGTATCAACTCCATTAAAACCAAGTTGGAGGTCAAAAAGAGGCAAAGGCTTTCATTCTCGCAAGAAGCATATCAAGTAAAATTTTCATTCTCTTATCCTTCTCAATTTCTAGGTTACATGGGGAAAGTAAATTGTGATGATAAGAATTCAAAGAAGATGCCAAAAAATCATTGTTCATCCTCTTCTATGAGATTGAACACACCTAGTGACCAAGGCTCTATTAGAATTCTATTTATCAATAATTCTAGTTTTGAGACTTTTGAAAAGATTTCTTCTAGTGAATTTATACTAGAGAAGAAATTGGTTAAGGAAAGTGGTCATAAAAAAGATTTGATATGTTTTAAGAAGTATAAGCTTGGTACCATCTTTAATGGTTTTGGTGAAGATTTTGACACTCTTACAAGAGCCTTTTATGCTAACATCCATGATGTTAATCTTGAAAAATTGGAGTTCAAGACTATGATAAATAGGCAAAATATTCTAGTTAATAGAGAGTTGATTTCAAAGATTACCAAAATTCCATTGGGTAATTTTCGCATTCCTAGGACAAGAGGAGAAAGACCATCATATGAAACCATTTCAAATGGTCTTTTTGGCAATAGTGTTGATTGGATTGAAGGGAAATTTCCTACCCATGATCTTAGTCTTCCTTTGATGTTTTTCGGAAAACTTGGTATTTCAAATCTTTGTCCCTCCACAATTGAGAATTCTCGGTGGAGTCGTGATTTTGTGGAGTTGGTCTATTTCCTTGAGATGGGTTCACAACGTCTTGATATTTGTGGATTTATCATTTTTCAAATGGTATCAATGACTTCAACAAATAGGAAGTTAGGCTATCTATGCTTGATTGGGCTAATATGTAGTGCACATTCTATTGATCCCATTGGAAACTCCATTGGAACTCCCAAAGTTGTTCATTCTTGTACCTTCAAACATATGAAAGCGAATCTTTACAAAAGGCAAAGATGTGATTCTCCTGACGGTTCTTGTGATCCTACCACCTTGAGTATTCTTCATCAAATTAACAAGGGTGTTCGTAAGATCGATTCCAAGGTAAAATGTGTGCAAGAACAATTACTTGTAATTGCTACAAAGTTTCCAGAAATCAAGGAGGAAATGGAAAAAGTTCAAGCTTCTTGGATGGATTCCGAAAGTGAAGATGATGTTTAGATTCCTTAACTATCGTCTTCTTATTTATCTAGGAAACTTCTGGTTTAAGAATTTATTTTCTAATGTTTAAGAAGAAGAATTTGGTATAGCCATTATTGTGATTACACATAGCTATTGACAATTATTTTATCATCTTGAATTGTTTTTAGATTTGTTTATTTATATTCTAAAATTTAAAAAGATGATTTTACAGTATTAATCTTTATTGGTTTTATATATTGCAAAAATAATATTGTATGGGATATGTGGTTCACGTCTGTGAACTGTGATTGTCCCATACATGCTCAAAAGTTAAGTCTATTGTGTCATTATGCAAATATTGATGGAAAATAGAATGAACTTTTGAATTATATGTCAAAGATTAAGCCTATGGTATCATTATGCAAATATTGATGAAAAATAGAATGAATCTTTGAATATTCCGCAGTATTGATCTTTCTCAAATCCACTCTTTTGTGAAAGTACTGTATGGCTCCGTAAGTTTTCTTATGTTGAGCAATTCCGATTAAATTAATCTATTAGGTTCCTTGTGGGTTAATTTAGTTGAGTTTTCTGGATACAAATTCATGTTTCATGTAATTTGTTAATGTCCAAATAAATCGTTCTTTTCTTGTAAAAGTAAGGTCGCTCTTGTTGTTCCCCTGGGAATGACATTTTATGGGGGAGAGTTCTTAATTGAACTTGTGCTTAATTGCCAAATCTTTGTGGGGAGTGCGGTTGTGGAATATTGTAGGAGTTATCTTGTATCTTTATTAACTCCTTGATGAATACACTAAGTTTCGACTATGTGAAATCATCGAAACAAAGTTGATATGTTGTCTTTTAGTCATGAAGTATCTCTATGAGAATTTCATTATGATCCCATAATTTTTGTACCTTTGTCAATTTATATTGACAAAAAGGGGGAGAATTATTTGTAGTTCACACTACATACATATGGTTTACGGATCATTATGTAAGGGGGAGTGGTTTTCATTGTGAGATGAAGTATTGACTAGGCGGGGGTGATACATATCACCATAGTATTATTTTCAGAGTTGTGGTACAATTGAACTTTGATGTTGTGTAATAATACTATGATATTGTATAACAATATTTGAGAACAACTGTTTTCGTATTTTTATAGCTACGGATCTTGAACAACAATGGTGCTGATTCGAACACATTCAGAATAAATTGTATACTTGGAGCGGCGAAGAATTCAAGTAACGTTGAAGAACCAAGGAAATCAAACATGATGGATGAGAAGCTACAAAGTCTTATGTATTTTGTAATCCATATGTATTGATAGTTTTGTCACTAAAATTGACAAAGGGGGAGATTGTTAGAGCATTTCTCGGTCGAACTCGCAAGCGTTGCTATCTCAAGCTTGTTTATCAAGTTTAGTTGATCAAAACTATAGTCTTGATTTCTAGTCTACCCATAGGTGTTTCGGACTAGGATTGATTGTGTAGTTGATCTTTAGACTTCACGGTGCTTACAACTGAAGATGAAGATCTACTAAAGAACTCGGAGGAACTTCATCAACAAAAGGTATGTGGAGACTAAAACTTTTATATCACTCAGAAAGTCTATTATATTCTTACATATCTCCTTTTGAGATAAGTTGTATATGATATAGTCTTTCATATCATACACATTTGATATTTCGAGCTGAGTATAACTCGTTTATCTATTTCTCGAAATATGTTGGTAGCTTTCTGTCTTAGCTAAATTCATCATCATTCTTGACTTTATGTCAAAAGATGATCATGTGGAAATTGCCTTGAAACATCTTACATGATTTGTGTAAGACAGTCATTTGATGTCGACTTGGAAAGTTTCGTATTGATCATTCAATCACTTGAGAATTGCTTATTAGATAATGGTATGTGTGAGACATCCATTGTCGTCTTCTAAGAATGTTTCAATGATTGAATTGGGAGTTTAGAGCTAAAACCTTTTGTCTGGAAAACCATAACAGTATGCGTACTTAGGTACAAAACTGTGTTGATAAGGTTCAGGTCCGGAAACCAGGTATGCGTACCCGTTCACATACGGTTTCATCTGTGGAAGTCCTGGAACCAAGTATGTGTACCCGTTCGCAAATAGCTTTACCTAAAGCTGGGTCCGAAACTACAGTATGCATACCCGTTCGCATATTGTTGGTCAAGACCAACTTTCCAGAACTTGAGTATGCATACCCGTTCGCATACTTGAGTGGTTCAAGTTCTAAAATCGGAAAAGTATGTATACATACTCATGAACAAAATACATTTATATAATAAGGAATGCAATCTTGCAAACCATGGGTTTAAATGTTCATGAATTGATTATTTCGAATCAATCCGATTTTGATTCGATTCGTTCATGTATTTTACTATAAGATAATGAACAATTGAACAACTCTATGAAGAACACAATTAGATCCTTTGATTATATTTGATTATCATAAGTTTATCTAGATGTTTAGATGAATGTGGATTAGACAAAAGTGTTCATACGGCTAACTTTGGTTAACAATTGTTGAACCAACGAATGTACACATTTAGGTACGATTTCCCATATCTAAATGAAGTATATTTCATTTGTGTGTGACAAGCTAAGTCCATATAACGGTGGAGAAATATTTCTTTGGTTTCAAGCAAAACTTAGTTTGCATCTTAAATCAGGATTTCATCTAACGGTGAATAATGAATGTTTTGTTTCTAAGCTAACTAAGCAAACCCTGATTTGAAGACTATATAAGGGAGAAGTCTAACAACTGGGAAACCTAATCCCCACACCTCCTGTGTGATACTAGTTGCGACTAGAGTCGGTTCTCCTTTAACCTTGGGTTTATTCCAAAACCGTGTAGGTTAACAACTTAAAGACTTCATTGGGATTCTGAAGCCATATCCAACTATTTTCTCTGTAGTTGCGTATTCTGATCTTACTTGTTCTATTGTATTGAGTACTATCTTCTCTAAGATTAACTCGAGAATCATCTCCGATAGGTAAGATATAAAAAGTAATCAGAAAGCTCTTCGTCTCATTCTTTGTAATTCCACAATAACTTGTACTACTACCATATAGTAAAGTTATTGTGAGATGATTGATATTTCTAGGTTGTTCTTCGGGAATATCAGACCGGATTATCAATTGGTTCCTGTGCACCTTGATTTATCATAAAATGGAGCAAAACTTCATAGGTATTTCTTTGGGAGACAGATTTATCTATCTTAATAGACTTTTCTGTGGGAGACATATTGGTTTATAATATTTCGACTTTGGGTTGTAGAAACCCTTAGTTGTGGGTGAGATCGGCTAAGGGAATCAAGTGCGTAGAGTCCTGCTGGGATTCAGAGGCATAAGGAGCGCGACTGTACCTTGATTAGTGGGAGATTGGTTAGGGCTCAACTACATTCCAGTCCGAAGTTAATCTGGTAGTAGGCTAGTGTATGTAGCGTATTAATACAGTGTGGTGTTCAATGTGGACTAGGTCCTGGGGGTAATCTGCATTTGCGATTTCCTCGTTAACAAAATTTCTGGTGTCTGTGTTATTTCTTTTCTGCATTATATTTGTTTATATAATTGAAATATCACAGGTTGTGCGTAGTTCAATCGACTAGTACATCCAACCTTTGGTTGTTGATTGAAATTGATTGACACTTGGATATTGGTATTTGGTACCATCCAAGTTATTCCTCATAATCAATCAGGCTCACAGATTCTATTTGTTCGATTGCAGATTGATTTGGGAAATAGAGATATAAATATTGGATACTTTTTCCGTGATTGAGTATGACTGTCTAGTTGACTCTCTTGGAATTACATTGGAGTTGTCCATACAGAATGCCTAGCGAAATAGTGGGTGTGGTTGTTAGACCCCTGCGTTTTCACGTTTGCTTGAGTTTCAAGTTACCTTATCTTGAATTCAAAGCTATCTAGAGCCTTTAAAATCTATAAATAGAGATGCCCTTACAACTTGAATTCTTAATCCATGTGACTTCTTTGTCATAGTTGCTTGCTAGAGTCGTCCTTTATTAACCTAGGTTTCCTATGTGAAACATAAATAGGTTTACGACTTAAAGACTTGGGTTAGGGATTTGTGAAGCAAGGTCCGACTATCTTTTACCTAATAGTTCGTGTATCCTGATGTTGTTCTTGTTGATCATTTAGATTTTCGTCAATCTTCGATCAGGAACGAGATAGATAAAAATCGCAAAGTTCTCTTCGTCTCAGATTTTGTGATTCCTCAACATAGATATCTAAAACTCTCTTCATTCATCCGTTTAAATTGTTCTTGAGAGGTTCTTAGTTATCTAGGATTCTCAATAAACTGAGTGTAAGTGTTCCGGATTCGTGAGGTTTGCTAGACTTGTCTATTGCTAACAGATTCCCAAACCTAGATTGAAAGATCAAAAGGGAAATCAAACAAGCTTATTTGTTAGAGGTAGATTGGTACCAAAATTCTTCACTTAGGCTGAAGCAACTGTTAGGATTTAAAGGATGTCAGCTAAGGGAATCAATTGCGTAGAGCCTTGCGAGGTTCAAGAGACGTAAGGATTACGACTGTAGCTGAACTGCTTGGAGAGTTAATTCGGTTTCAACTACACTCCAGTCTGAATTCTGATAGTAGGCTAGTGTCTGTAGCGGCTTAATACATTTTGGTATTCAAAGATGGACGAGGTCCCTGGATTTTTCTGTAGGTGCAGTGTTTCTCGTTAATAAAACTTCTGGTGTCTTGTATTTTTTTCATTTTCATAATATATTGTTTTATCTTTATATTAGGAAGAGTACAAGTAGTACGTCATCAATCTAGGTATTTTAAGTCCTTATTAATTGTGATTAATAACTAGGCTTGTTCTTGTTGAATTCGTATCTTAAAAGATAGCTTACAAGTTGCATACTTGTCAGAATTATGATCCTCTTAATTTGGATCCGGCTAGATTGATCTTGGATATTAATTTATGAGATCGTCCAAGAACTCTTCTACACAATCAGGTTCATGGACTTCTTAGTCTAGATATATTGATTGTGGAAGTCAAAACTTTATATACATATTTTTTAAGGATATTTAATTAAATCTACTTGCAGCTGTATTAGTTTTTTTTATACATGTTGCCGAACGAAAAGTTGGCGGTATACTTGGTATCCTCTCTTTGTTAGAAAAAATAAATTATAATTGTTGAAATACAGTGCAACTAAAAAGATTATCAAAGGAATATCTGATTCCATTAGTATAATTTAGTTCCCCAGATAAGAGAATGTTCCGTAGTTACTATGGAAATTCAAAAACTAATAAACCTTCATAAAGCATGTGTAAGACAGATAGCGTTCGTAATGCGATAACTGTTAATAGACATATCCACTTATATGGCCATCGATGATGGTGGTGATATATCACACTCTAGAGGTGAATGTTGACAAATGAATGATTGGTTAAGAAGTGACCCAGTCAGAATAATAATTTCTCGTAAAAATGGATATTATTGGAACGGTATCCCGAATGCTTAGTAATGTGCTACACTTGGCCACAAGTGTGTCCCGACAGCCGATAATGTAAGGCCATATTGGCCAAATGTGGGTGCTTTTGCATCGTGAGAAAAGTGAAGTCAACTAGCGGCACAAAACCTTTAAACTTGAGATGGGTTACAAAAAAAAAACATATTCCTTATTATGGATTGATGTGTAGTGCACGAGATAACCTTGTGTTACCATTAAAAAAAGGAGCGTCGAGCACGTGGTCGTAAAGTCCAAGTTTGGTTAGTTTTGAGTTATTTTAGCCAGGGAATAAGGAATACATTCTTGCTTTATGTCTTGAATAAATATTATCTTTTAATTTGTTAAGATTTGTAATGATCTTTAGCTTAATCTTCTAGTTTTGGATTAGAATTGTGAAGCATATATATATATAATGACTGCGCCAATTATATGAAGATCAATGGATTAAAGATTAATGAAATCACTTCCATTTGAGAACTTTTGTTAAATATGTGTGTTTCCATCGATCCGGTACTAACATCCTACACCATTTAGTATCCAGATTCCAAGTATCGATCTTCAAACATGGTTCGTGGTAGAATTCGTGGTGCTCCTCACGAAGCTTTGTTGATGAGATGATGGAGAGAACTAGGTACGATGAACTATCACGCGCGGTTGGGCTGCTCGCTGGTCAAGTATCTACTTTGCCACAACGACATGAGGGCCGTCGTCTTTCTAATGATGAATCAGACAGTGAAGGAACCGATGATGATGATGCTGTTAACCCATTTGGTGATCAAGAAATGGAGAATTTGCATCATGAAGGTGGCTCTGAAGGTGGGAATCTACATTCGTGTGGAGATTCTTGAGTTTCATGGTAGTGGGTTGGCGTCATAAGATCGTATCAACTGGTTTTCTATCGTGGAAGAAGTGCTCGAGTTAAAGATGGTACCGGCTGGTCATGCGGTTGTTCTTGTTACTACCCGCTTTCGAGGAAGGGCGGTTGTTTGGTGGCACAAACTGATAGCAATGCATATACAACAAGGTAAACCAACTATATCATCTTTCCTAAGCTTGAAAAGTGTATGCACTCAACATTTGTATCTTTTAATTATACTCGAGAGTTATATATTCGTCTTCAAATCTTCGCCAAGATTCTCGTTCCATTGACGAATATACGAAGGAATTTTATGAGTTGGTTACAAGATTGGGTACTATGGAGCCTGAAGAACAACTTATTTATAGCTACATAAGAGGTTTGCACCAAATCTTCCAAGACACTCTACAATTGTTTGATTATTTTTCTGTTTCTGAAGTCCATCAGCGTGCTTTGCACTTGGAAAAATAATGGACCCGTCAGAATGTTAAGTTTGTTGTTAGTCATCCTCCTATGGTCCCGTCACAACATGCTTCTGCATTACATGATGTTAGTTCGTCATCAAAGTCCTCTACTAATTGTTATCGTTGTGGAAATGCCGGTCATTTTGCGAAAGATTGTCGTGAAGCTGGTAGGCATGGTAAGTCTTTACTAGTAGATGGTGATGGAAAAGATAAATTTATCGCTGACTTTAAATAAAAACCACTTATACCAAAATTGGACGAATGGAGAGAACCTGAATGTGAACCGAGGTTTTTAGGGGTGCACAAATTTGGACTCATAATCTAATAGAAAACTAGATAAACACATTATGATGTAAGTTACGTAGAGATAAGAAAAAGATAAATTGGGGTGACAAACAAGGATATTCTTATTTTAATTTTGCCACCTTGAATATTGGGCCTTGGATTTGGAATTTGCATTACACTTTTAGTTTCTATACAAAAGAAGAAGAAAAAGTGTATTTCTCAGGAATTTTTGTTAAAATAGATCTCTACATTCGTAATTTGAAAATTATTACAATACCGTCAAAGATATGCAAGAAGAAGTTGTCTTCAACCATGGTTACGACTGATTTTTGGTGCGACTGTGCATGAACTTGAATAATACGATGGCTTTCTTTTTTCTTGCCAAGCACATCTGTATGTATGCTTTTAGATGCTCCCGGCTCTCCCAATCCACCCCACACGGTCCCCACTGTCTTCTAGTCCAGTTAAAAGATTGATTATGGGAAAGAAATTTTCTATCTAAGGAAGGCTTCCATGGACCCGATTCTTACCATAGATATCTGTTCATATTCTCCTAATCTTTAGGCAATTTTTGTTTTTAATTCCAATTTCAGTCAAACTCAATTTATAACTTTCCTTCTTTATAGTATTTGGTCATATATTTTAGGAATTTTATTTTTTTTGACCAAATATGACTACCACTAATCTTTGAAGGCTCTACATCAATAAATACAACTTTAGAGATTCATGAAACCCTAACAATATTCAAAACTTTAGAGATTCATAAACATTGAGGGCTGAGATAGAGAGGATAAGTAGGAGATGAGATTGGGTATCAAGGATTTTTATAGGGTTGAGGTATGTATTTTTTATCTTCTCATATTCATTCATATAGAGTAGATATGCCAAACAAGATTACTTTTCTAGCATTTATGTTTTGTTTTTCTTTTAGGCAAAGTCTTGAGGAACGGTCATTCTTTCTTATTATTGCAAAGGTGAGTTTCATATTCTATAAGCTAAATCAAAATACAAGATGTTTATTTCTTTTGTAATGGTAATTAACTAGAAATATTTTATGAGAAAAATTATGATTTTTGTTGTTGATTAGGTTAAAATAAGTAATGATCTAGTTAAACAAAGTACCAATTAACCAGGTAGCAAATCTTAATATCCAAAATTTAACCCTAATCAAAACCCTAATATGTGAAATAATAATACGATTAAATACAAGATCTATGGAAGGAGTCTTTCTTTCCCAGCGAATATGCAGCAAAGGCAAGCTCAAGACGATAAAATTAGGATTGCCAATGGCACCCAATTATCCAGAACCGAACCGGACAGGATGAATTCGGTTTGGTTCTGGGTTTTAAAATTGGACCCATTAGCAATATCGTTACCTGACGGGCAGAACCTTTAGGAACCGATAAGTTTTTGGTCCCAACGGGTATTACCCGTCGGGTATCCGGATATTTGTCTTTTTGTTTGTTAGTTTTACCTGAAATGTAATGATTTTATCTAGTTCTTTTTTGTTTTTTTTTTGTTTTGTTTTTTCAATTATTTTCTTAGATTCGATCATAATTTGAACATTTATATAAAAAGTATTAGTTTTTAGTCAACATGATGAATATAAAAAATAATTAGCAAAAAATACGGTAGTTGATTTTGGAAGACTCAATAAATATCCGGACCTGATGAGTATTAAATATTATTAATTTGTGTTCATTAATTTTGGAACCAGATTCAGAACTGTTAGGATTCGAAAGATAAAATATTAAAAATGATAAAATATTAAAAATGTCTATTATGCGCAAAGGAAAAACAAAGACGATAAAATATTTGCTTACCATATTTTTTTCACACTAGGCGACAAGCTGTTTTCCTTTTAGTTTTTTGTTTTTGTTAATGTATTAGATTATTCGCCTTCTAATGTTCTTTTCTAAATTTTTGTTTTCATAACTTACCAAGTTAATGTTTTTAATCGATTTTTTAAAAAATAACTAGACGTCAAACAATTTGCTTTGTATCTGCAGTTCCAATGGTAATGTGCGGATGGACAAACTTAATTTCCAACTATAGAAAATCAAAACAAAATGAAAAAAATTGGTCATTATGGACCCACCAATGAATTTTTTACATTAGTAAACAAAAAGATGGCCCCAAATTTTTTTTAACATTAATAAAAAATATGCATAATAAACTACTCCCTCTGCTCTTATTATAAAAACTGGATATTGGATTGTTCTAGCTAGTTCTGCTAAATTCCAAGATGTTTTTTTGGTATACACAGCGTTATTACTGTTGCATTGGAAATTGTATTTAGAATAAGACAAAGGGTAAAAACAGGAAAAAAACATGAAAATTTATAAAGACTAAGCAATTTCTTAATCTAATGGATTTCACATGCTCCGGATGGAGTATAAAAGTTTATAGATTATAAAATTAAGTTGTAATATACATGATAATATATTGAAAAGTAATACTCGACGGGAAACAAGAACCTGCAACGGCTGAACAAAACCCGCCATCGACATGCCATATGTCGCACGGTCTAAGTTTAGCTGCAGCGCAAGAAGAAGGGCGCCCCTCTTCTTAGACTGCAGTAAGCAAACCTATAAATTTGTTGGTTTACACTTCAGGTTTTCATGTTTGCCCGTTTCATAACTGGAGCAATTCGATCTGTCAATCCTGTAGAAATTTCCTTAAAATTTGCAGACTATCTGGGATTTACGACTTTTTCAAGAGATAGAGTTAAACCCATAACTCTTGCTCCGAGGCCATGTTTAACAAAGGGTTGGAATTTCAAGAATAAAGGATAGAAAATGCCCTTAAATCTTTATTCGCTGCTTATATTTCAGAGTTCTTTTTTTTAGGGGAAAAAAATGAACATCTTGTCCGCGCGCTGCGCGAGCAGTTTTTAATCTGTTGGATATCATAACCAACCATTTAGCGTGAGATTTTTTTTGCTGTAGTAAAATTATTTACGATTTATGGTTACTCGATATCATTTTTTTCGGTCACTCGTCCAATCGTCTTGCTTAACATATTATTACTTAATTGCCATATTGAATTATTTTAAGTGATTAATTCCCTTTAAACAATTTTTAATCCGCCTAAGTCTAAAAAATGAAATCTTCTGAAAATTATACTCCCTCCGTTTCAAAATAATAGGCTTGAAACGGAAGGAGAAATGTACCTCTATTTTGTCAGAGGGTGTTGAAGAAAGTAAAGTAAAAGTGTTTCCACTTCCCAAGAAGTTGATTGAAGATAATATTAATTAAATTGAATTGAATTAAATTAATTAATTTGGGGTTTTAAAAGTTATTCTGAAATTGAGGTTTATATTAACGTGTTTGATTGTATCTGATTTGGGATATGGACCTGAGGCGACCCCTGAATTGATGCGAATCAGATGTAAGACTATTTTTTTTTAGTTATTGGCAGAACTGACTCGCTACAAAACTCATATCTAATTTTTTACTCGGATCCGTTTGAGTCAGGGAATAAAATACACCTGTTTCATGGGACCAAGCCATTAATTCGCATATATTTGAATTAGTTGAGTCAGATCTAACTTAAAAAAAACACACATTGAATCAGATCCAGATGAATCAGGTTATTTCAGTCAAATCCACAAAAAAAAGATGATGTAACTTTTAACTTTCTGCTTAATTAAGTCAAGAAAAACTACTTTTATGTATATCCCGACACCCCATTTAACTTTTTGCCTTCTACTTTTCCCAACCATTTTCCAAAATAATACCAAAACCTTTTTATTGAGCTTGTTTAGTTTGGAGATCTAGAATGGTTTGGAAATTTAGGTTTAGGGTCTTCGATAATTGATGAATCTATTGTTCTACTTAGTCTTTAGTCTTTACTTGCTGGTGCTGTAATAGTTTCTGTGTGAAAGCTTGCAATAACTAGCATTTCTTGTGGAGATTGATTGATGAAAATGACTATCAAGTGCTTGTATTAATTAGTCAGACACGTTCTTGTAGGAAGACAAAAAAAATGGCACCATTTTGTTGTAATGGCACCCGAACCATCTTGAATAATCAAGTCCCGGGTTCTCAAATTACATCTGTAGAGATGAATAATCGAGTTCCGGAGATTAATGAAGAATCCGTAGAGAATGTGGATTCAAGTTCATCGTCTAGTAAGAAGGATGAATTATGGTGGGACATATTACTGTGGTTAAGAACAGCTGCTTTGGATCCTTGTAAGGCAAAGCCACCACTGGAGAAACTTAGGAGGAGACAGATTCTTAAAGCGCGGGAACATATCTCTCTGAGCACTACTGAATTTCCTTGGGTAAATTTCAACACATTGTCTTTTCAACTTTTCCTTATCATTGTTTTGGTTGTACGTAGCACTTATAGCTGTAGGATATAGTAAACTCATCAGTCTCATGAAGTCTTCATCTAGAGTCGACAAGGAAAATATGGTTTCTGTTTTACTAATTTGTCCATAAAATCCCAGCCGCAAACATAATTACATAATGCTTTGGAAGTTTGTTTCCTCGTGATATTTTTGACTGACTACCTCCCGAAGCTGAAAGTAGTGGCCTCCCAATTAGTTTTATAGGTGGAAAAGCTTAAGATGAAAAAACTTTAGGTGCTTATAGATTGTATTGGGTAGAAACATGAGTCAAAAGTTTGGCATGTTGTCTGTATATCAAGAGTAACACAATCTATTATAGCTTAGTTCTTGTTACATTTAGTTGCTTGCTTATGTCTATTCCATTTCTCTTTTCAGAAAAAGCGAAAACTTGATCTATTAGAAAATAAGAGTGCAATTAGCCCTCTTCTAGCAAAACCAACTGAGCAAAGTTCTTTTGCTTCTTCAGTTTCATGCTTAATCAATAGCACTAACTCAACTGAGAGGTCTCGGCAATGTCTTTGCGAGCCTTCCATCTCAGTGGGGTCATCGAGATATCATGATGATCTCTCCAGAAAACGGGTCAGGAGTAGTCAATTTTACAAATCTGATGATTCAATTAGCGTTGCATCAACTCCAGAAAAGCCAAACATTCAGAACATACCTATAGTGAACCAGTCAATGAAGGCGAGCAGCAATCTTCCATTGAAGCAGGTATTTGTGCCTCAAGCTAAGATAACCAACAAAAACTTCTCACCTCTGTCCGACTCTGATGATTTGGTAGATAGTTCAAGTATGCCAGATGAATATAGTCAAGAGAAACATAAGACCGCTCGTAGATCACCTAGGTTACAGAACTCCATTGGTTATTCTCTCCCAAGAGTTAAAGTTCAAGTTGGCTCATGTCATCAGGCTGACATTCCAGATTTGATTGGGCCGAGGAAAAGTGATAATTCCTCCACTGATGGTCAAAGTGATTCATTTGATTCAAAGTATATGGGTACCAAGGTATGGCCAATCGAAGGAAAAAATACAGAAGATAGTGAAAAAGAAGGGATAGGAAAAGGAAGACTGAATTCATGCTCCTGCTATTCAATGGGGTGTGGAGGTTGCATCAAACTTCATGTATTTAAGAAAGGACTCCAGCTACAAGATGAACTAGGAACTGCTTACTTTACTTGGAAATTCAATGAAATGGGCGAGGAAGTTTCGAAGTTGTGGACAGCAACGGAACAGCAATGTTTTGAAACTCTTGTGAGAATGGACCCTATAACCCAGAGTGATAGTTTCTTGGTACCTGCACTGAAGCGATTCTCTGGAAAATGCAGAAAAAGTATACTCAGATACTACTTTAATGTATTCATTCCTAGACGCATGAGCAAACAGACCAGGTTAGCCGCTAAACTTGTAAATAGCCACGGAGACAATGATGCTGTTGTGATGGAGAGTAGTATCAAATGCAAAAACACAAAATACTTAAGTGGAGGCCGTTAAGACAACATCTGCTCTCAGTTTTAATCTCTGATACACTCAATTGAGGTTCGTAGCCATTACTCAGTAGTCTGTTGTCTTGTCTTGTAATTTTCTTAGTAATGCATACGAATTTTCTCTTTCATAATGAGTTTCTTCTCCATTCCAAGCAAGAGTTGCTTTATTGCGAAAGGAAGACCCTAATACTTTTGCTAATCCAGCCAGATTGCCTTCAGCATAAATTCTTGCAATGGAACTTTTTTTTTTTATACTTAACCCAACACCTGTCACTGCCTTGAATACCTATCTAGTAGCAACGAGATTTACCACTTCTCACTCACTGGCATTCAGAAAGTGAGGGTATCATCAACAGATTACAGATGATTTATTGTGGCTCCCTCCTTCCATCACTTGATAGCCAGAGATCATTTGCGAATACCCTGCCTCAGTCAAGATTTAAATCTTTTAGGGAATTGTGTCAAAGTTATTATACATTTAGATTTAGATCTATTTTATTGCTGAGGCGCACCCTATATCACTGTATGAAACTGTTGTTTTCTGAAGCCATTTTGATTTTGCTGCTGCAAGAACAAAACTGTTGTTGTCTTTTAAACTCTGATGGCTCTTATACTGAAACAAACACAAACTTACAACTCAAGTAGAGACACTCTGAACAAGGCACTAAGTCTTTAACTACTGCAGATCTATAAGGAAACACCTCACGCAAGTATAAAAGATTACCTGCTTGACTTGATCCCTTGAATACCTTGTCAGTAATCTACAATGACAAACTCTGGACATGTTACAACTAAGGATATGCAACAATAACTGGTCCTATAGCAACATAGGAATGAATTCAAGTATTTCTCAGTGCACTGCCTTCTTCCTCTACCATCTCGGACCAAGCACAAGCCAATCTCAACTTATACATGTGAACTTTTTCATCACTGGTGGTTATCTCGAAAACCGGTAGGTATCCAATGTGTTCTGTTTCTCTTGTTAATTACTAGGAACTAGTATGTTTCCAGGACTGGTAAGCTGAATTTTAGATATTAGGCCACTTTTTTGCTCTCTTGTATCGGTTCTCTCTAGGACCAACATTAACTTTCTACTTTCTTTCATACTTATTTCTAGCTTTTTGTTTTAACTCTCCAGCACATCCATTGTATTTTTTCTATCTCAGTCGTATTAATAGCGTACTTTGCTTACATTTAATTATTCTAAGCATAGTGCAACTTCAATTCCTTTCATTTTGATTTCCGGAATTGGTTAACTAGCCTGCTCCTTTTCTTGCATGCATGCATGCATTGCTGTTAGATCACCAGATTTCTACCAGCAATTTCCTTTACTAGTCGTCTAAAATCCCAATAGTTATTTTTCTGGGCCTTAAATATCTGTTGGGATTTAATTCATTTGAAGGCCCATTTTTTTCTCCCGGACACAATCAGGTCTTTCACTGCCTTCCTAGTTCCTGCCATCATCATGTGTAATCCTATCCTGGCAGTGCATGAAATTAGTCCTCCACTGACCAAAAATTACCTACCGTTTGTGCACCACCAAAAACCCAGACCTGGTTTTCCATTATGAGATTGAAGCATCTTTTGATCGCGTGGACACACTTTTTGAGCTCTTCACTTCCATTCTTGGTTTGTAGTTTATGCTGTAGGAAAGGAGAATGGTCGAGCACTTGCATGTCACCATAATCTTAATCTTCAAGTTATCATCTCATCCAGTCGGCATTGTATGCACGATGAATTCAATACCAAGAGTGGCAGTCGGCTTTATATGCATTACGAATGCACTGCCAACAGTGGTATCAATTCTTAGTGTGAAAATACACCTTGTCGACTACTTGGTGTTTACAATCGACATGCTCGAAAAAATGGCCAATGCCGACTCTCGACGGTTGGCATAGAACTTATTTACGCCTCTATGCCGACACACGCCAAAAGTTTCCATCTAATATTAAAACAAAATCGACATGGTTGGTGAATATTTTACTCCATGTCGAATGCACAACCAACGTCAGCATTGTCTTCAACATTTTGACTATGCCGACTGTCTCCTGGTAAATTAGGGATACTAGGGTCAGCATTGGTAAATTATGAATACGTTACGGATATTCTAAAGTCAGCATTTTCGTCATCATTTATCTATGCCGATTGCAGGTCTATTATTTTATTTTCCTTACGAATCAAACCCAAAACATGAAAGTTAATTTAATTAGGAGTGGTTCTCAAAGTTAATTTATTTTATTTGTCGACGGCCATCATTTGCTCTCAAAGTTAAGAGATAAATCGTGGTTCAGAATCAACCCATGTTTAACGCCCCCATCCAACCGCTCAGATTCACCCATCCATTATTATCCTCTTAGTACGTTACGAAATCATTATAATCCCAATAAAATCAGCACTAATTTAGGGCATCAATCTCCTCACTTTCCCGTTTCAAAACCCTCCCTAATCTTCTCTTCTTAAATCGCTTCTCTGATCTTCTTTAGGGAAACAAAAACGATTTTCTTTATACGTTACATGCAACAACATCCCTACATAAACCCTAGACGAAGTCATCATCTTACCGTGTTTCAGTTCACATACTCTCTCAACAATAATAGGTAATGGCCAGTTATTTTTTTGGTTAATTCTTTCAATGATAGTTTGATTTTTCAATTTTAGTTCCTAATAATTTTATTGTTTTATTGTAGGTTTCGATTGTTGTATTCAGAAAATCATCAGAGTACTAAACATCTTAGGTAATTCAATTTTGTTTATGACTGTGATCGATTTTTTTTTTTTTTTTTGGATTTCTAGACTTTGTTGATTCCTATCTAGATTTGTAAATCTGTAAATGAGTTTGCAAATGAGTGATTGTTACAAATTTAAGTCCCTGATAATTTTATTGTTTTGTAGGTTCAGAGAATCATCACAGTTCTTATAATCTTAGGTAATTCAATTGTGTTTATGATTGTGTTTGATTTTTTTTTTTTGGGTGTCTAAACTTTGTTGATTCCTGTCTAGAATTGTTAATCTGTGAATGATTGATTCATGTCCAAAATTAAGTGACAAATAAACATCTCATTTCTTATGCATATTAGATTGTTCTCCACTGCATCTTGGGTTTTCTCAAGTATGAAAGACCAGGGTTGTACCCATAACTCTAATAAGTCCCATTTAATTTTTGTTTTCATATATCAACCAATTTAATTTTGCTGACTGAATTGGTTCAAAGCAGTCTATACCCCATCAATATTTTTAAATGCGTGCCCAGATTGTCAACAGCCCTTCCAAAAGTTCCACAAACACTTACAAAAGTTTCTCCCATATTGGTGAAGCTGAAGAAGGCACAAAATGGATGACTCGCGTTCGAATCTCAAGAAAGTGGAATGAACTAGATTTCATGGGGACCAACGAGGTCACCATCCTGGACGTCTTCATGTTTGATGACAATGAAAGTACACAAAGTAGTTTATTGTCTGTCACCTATGTGCTGTGAATATTCACTCATTAGACATGATTGGCACCACCGAATTTAGCCGTATGCACTAAATTAGATTAGGTTTATTACTTATTTCACCTGTGTTTTGTTTTTGTTGATTTACAGTAGATTTGGAATTTTGGATTCTTTATGATTTTTAATGAAGGATTCGAGAGCTAGAGCCTCTTAACTTGGATGTGGTTTATTTATTTATGGATTTGCTATTTCTGTAGGATGATTACAAAGAGTTGTGACATCATGGATCACCCACAAGCTTAAGCCACCATATAGGTTGGTGTTTATAGCTACATTTAGCCATTCCTTAGTTTTTTAAAGGATTCTGAGCCAAGTAGATTAATTGGCTCAAGTTTTTCATCCACTGAAATGAAATGTTCTTAGGCATTTGAAAATTAGGTTTCTCTAATTGCAGAGCTATACAAGATGGAATTATCGTTCTTTTTTCTGCTTCTTTGCGTTCCGAAATTGTAATGTTGTTCGCAGATCATTGGAGGGGGAATATAGAGATTGGTCGTCAGTATAATCAATCATTTTGGTTTTCTTATATTTGATTCTAAACCTTTTTGGTGGAAATACTTAGTAGAAGTCTTTGTTAATTTGAGTCAAATTTAGATCTCAATCTTGACATCAATATAACATTATACGTTGGAAATAGCAAGTTAACTATTTCGATTCAAAAATATATATATAACACAACTTGGCGATCATCACAGATATGGTGGTTAATCAAGGTGTATGGCCTGAACACGACTTAGGCTTACAAAGTAAACACTGGGACTGGGATATGGAGACCTTACAGAGATTAAAGATAGGGGGCATTAGGCTTACAAAGTAAACACTAGGCTTACAAAGTAAACACTGACTGCAGATATTATGAAGACTAAGGTCAATTTCTTTATGTGTTTTTCTTTTCTTTTCTTTTTAAATGCTTCTTTAAACATAGTTACTATGGTCAGCCGCTTACGGAGATATGGTATGGAAATGGGTAAGACTAACAGTGTAACCAATAAAAATCACACAACAACTGGCTAAATGCTCTTAAAGTTTTTCCATCTCAAAATTTTGTATGGCTTCATCTACAAGATGACAGTTCCAAAGCGCTTATGGTTTGTCAATTTGCTTTTGGTAAATTAACCAAAACAATTAAGAATCAGACAACAGCTGGCTAAGAGTTATAGAACTTTAAATATTGGAATTTTCATATCAGTCACTATCATCTACGAGATGGCAGTTCCAAAGCATTTTAACATGATAGGGTGTGTACATTGGATGATTGGGTCAATCACATCACCCGTAGCGGTTAACAAAATGATGATTTGGTTTCTTAGGTCATTATTTGTAAAGATCCTTATTTTTCTCATTGTTCATCATTTTTTGTTTTTCAGTAATATCCAAAATCTAAAGACAAAAAGATTCAAATATAGGAGCAACTCTTCTATACAAGTGAGTACGCATGAGTTAATTACATTTGTATCATTCTTTATTTTTTGTGGCTTGCTTAACGTAACTATAAGTTTTCCATCCATAGGTCAGAATGACATCACTATGATTATTTTACTTTTTAATGTTATAGAATTGAGTGAACCCCTGGATGAATTGTCCTTTTTCTTATGAGATTACTTGAAATGAAATGAGGAACTGTATATATAGTTTTTCATATCAATTATAGTTATGAGTTTGAAATTAAGTTCGGTTGCGCGTTCCAAGTATCTGACTTAAATCTAGAAATGGTATAATGCAGGCGACCATCCATAGGTCAGAATGACATCACTATGATTATTTTACTTTTTAATGTTATAGAATTGAGTGAACCCCTGGATGAATTGTCCTTTTTCTCATGAGTTTACTTGAAATAAAATGAGGAACTGTATATATAGTTTTTCATATCAATTAGTTATGAGTTTGAAATTAAGTTCGGTTGCGCGTTCCAAGCATCTGACTTGAATATAGAAATGGTATAATGCACGCGACCAACTACTACATTTGGATATAAGTGTTAAGAGCATCCAAACGAGCCAGTTAAAGATCGTGAAGTATGGGTTCAGACTTAGGTTACCTATATAGGAAACTCAAATGATCCATGAAGAAACAAAAATGTATGCTACTATATACTGCAGTCGTTTTTAGGTACATTAGGAATAAATTCGTAATCCATTCACATTTCAGTGTTTGTGGTCACTTAGTTCCAAGAAGAGGAAGGAAAAGGGGAATTGAAGACGTAAAGGTTGAAAATGAAGTCATTCACATATCAGACCTTGGATATGGATATGAGATGATACTTGGAGGGAGGGGGGAAGATCACAATAAAGGGAAAATGAATATATCTCCAAATAATATTTCCAAATTTCTTTTATTTAAAAACTTTGTTGTTTACCAGTCTTACAACAACAAAGAGATTGGTTTAGGAAAGATGAGATAACATCTATTGTGTCAAGTATCATATCTTGACGGAGTAAAAAAATGGATACTATATTTTCCATGGATATCATGTTACTTAAGGATTATAATCTTATCGAAAGTAGAAAAATGAGTTGTTCACATTATTTTGGAATCTTAAAATTTGTGTCATCATTTGCTTTTTGGAGTTAAATTGATGATCCTCAAATTTCGTTATTCTTATGCAAGAAGAGCTTTGTTTTATAATCTTAGGTTGCTAATAGTCGTAACTCATATCCTTGCAATTATTTCATATGTCAGAAACCCAGGAGGAGACTTCCAATAATGTTATGGTGCAAGATCAAGTGTTATAGAAAAATGACACCGATCCAGAAGCATGTCTTTTAATACAGACTGAGTTCGTGTTGGAAGCAGGTCTCTGGCCTTCAATGGCCTTGCTGCTACATTGAAAGCTTAAATGCCCCAAATTTCTCTACTCCACCATAACGGATAGCAAAATCAAGCCACCTGAAGTACTTTATCCTTGATTCAGTGAAACTGGGCGCCACGAAGTCATTTGACCAATACCAGCAAGTGCTCCATATAAAATTAAGTTTGGATTTGGTTGATATGTATTTATTTTCTACACTTCTGAAATGTCTTTCTAATGCAATATATTTGGTTACAAAAACACTTACACTTCAAGCAAGGTAGACAAATATTAGGACAAGAACCCTCAACGCACTCATTTTATGGAATCTAGAAGCTGGGTGCATGTTTGTTGCACCACGTTTTTAACACTGTATTTCTAGCAGTTTGCTGTGTAGTCTTTTTACAGTGAACTTCCTAGGCATCACAGACCAAATGTAATCACAGTTAATAGATTACTACCCCTGCAGCAAATTAGTAATGAAGCCCCTCAAATTTATCTTCAAAATGATCCACAAGACCTAAGATAATGAGATATTCAATTGAGTAAAAACATTGTGTTGTAGCACTGCATTCATGGTCTGTTATATTTTGACTACACCGATGAGTAAATTGAGTGAGTCGCATCAATGTTGTTGCTGAGATTTAGTATAAAGTAACTATCCAACTTACATCTAACTGGGATGCCGTATGTTTATATTGAGATCTGCAAATTTTTAAATAATACACTATTATAATAATCAAACCCCGTATAATCAAACCCCGTGTCATTGGAAAGCTTCATACTGAGACCATTTAGGATCATGGAAACTTAAATGAACTAACGCACATGTTCTATATTTCATTACACAGATCACCTCTGATAATATATCGGCATGCTTGATTATTTTGTTAAGTTTTTATGATGTGAAGTGCATATCTTGACCTCTGAACCACCATTATTCAGTGAATTTGAAAAACTCGGAAGGCAGTATGTTTGAGTTTTCCTTATATGACTGGCATGAATGGTTAGGCAGTTAGGCCATAGAAGATTTATAACCATATATCGGGATTACTTACTGACAACATGATCATTAGTAATAAATCAACCTACGATCTCTCTCAATATGGAGCTCACTGCTTATGGTTTATAAGAAGAAAAATCTCATGAATTTTTGTTTGGACAACTAGCCAAAATTAACGGCCCGGGTCATATACTAGTTAAAACAAAACATCAAAACTATTGGACATGTTAAGTTTAATCTTAACTTGTTTTTTTATTAACTAATTAATCTAACTTATAACTAATCGAATTGACACTAAATAATAAATGATAATTTAGTCATTACCAAAATTATTAGGATAAGGGGTTCTTCGAAGTACTTCACAATGATTTTTTTTTTGTCTTTTTGTGTATCCCCCAATTTGTGAGGGTATCCTCCAAATATGGGCTCTTAATTTAGAACCTGGAGTTATCTCTTCTGCACACAATAACAGAGTCCATTCACAAACTCATTTTGTCTAAATCAATTCATTTTTTTTCTTTTTTCATCCTCATCTGCTATTATAATGTTATTCGTAATTTTTATTTTGTTTTTCATTTATGCTATGAAAAATGGTTCCTCGTTAAACTTGAGAAGAAGATGTTGGTGTTGTTTGAGCATGAGTGTTAGTTATAATACATGCATATTCTTTTAATATTAACAGTAAAACCCATGTTACTTTTTCGAACAGCATATCGCAATTTTTTTTGGTGTTAGTAAGTTATCAAAGTACAAAATCAAGTAGTGTCTCTAAAATTAGATTATGATACCTTTGTGACTTATGTGAGAACCTAGGTTGGCCATTTGCATGATGAAGCTAACCGAGCTCATCTTGGATTTTCCGTTGAATAGTGAATGAGTATCATCTGAATGAGTGAGTATCATCTTAATAAGTTTTACATTATCTTGAATGACTCAGTTTTAATCATTTTCCTAGTCATACTTGTTAGAATTTCAACAACTAAACATGATTATTTTGGGCTAAGCATGATTCACATGAATACTTTAAGTTAAGCATGATACTTTATTTCTCTTGCCATGTTTAGAAATATTTACTTTCTGCTGACTTTACTGAATGTTTAGGATCTTCTATTATGTAACTAGATATTTCACATTCATAACATGATATAGTTAGGTACATACCTTTGATTATAGGACAAATATGATGTTGACTAGGAAGCAATGAAATCAGTGGAACCAGGGAACTTTTCTGCTTGAAAAACTTCCAATTCTATCTCCTCTTATCTTTTAATGATGGTATAAACTTTAGTTATATAAGAGGCTAGAATGGAGTTCACCTCATGCTTCATAGGAACGGGTGTCCTTCAACCTGTCATCATCAATTGAAGAACAATTCCCACAACAACACACATATATAATCTTCTATGCCACCAGTAATGGACTAATGGTCAAAGAAATATCAATAACTTTCATAAATAATCCATACCTTAAACTTTCTGGTTAGGATTACACTAATCCAATTTAGTTAAACCAAAACTTGATTTGTTGCTAAACCAAAATAAAGCTAACATTCTCCCACTTTTGGTCAGCAACATTTTTTTTCCTGAATACAAGAATGTAGGTGGCCACCTTTAAATTTTAGAAGACTTCAATCCCAATCAGTGAGGTAAAGACCATGAAGAACTTTATACTTAATTTAAATGGCACGCTAGAAAACGACTATAGAGACTTAAGCACCAATTAAACGATGCATAGGCCATTTCTATAATAAAAAATCCAGACAGCCCATTGCCATTTAGTTAATATTTTTAGCTGGCATAAACCTTTAGTGTTGTCATCCATAAAACAGAACCTTATTATGTCGCAATTAAGAGACTAAATAGAAGCATATAGTGAGAGCCAATAAAACAAGAACACGTTGATATGCAAAACTGAAGTAGTTGATTATATAACATATAACCACAACATATAACTTCAGTAAAAACTCAAAATATATCAACAACACCCGTAGAAAACACATGCTCTTTAAACACTTAGGACTCAAACCTTTCATCATTGAATCTGCAATCATACGATCAGACGAAATATGAGAAATATCTATTTCCCATTCCTTGATTTTGCGCTTTACCAGGAAATACTTAACATCTATATGTTTTAATCTTCCTGTTCCTTGATTATCTTTTGCAAAACTTTTTGTAGCTTGGTTATCACAGTAAAACTTCATTGGTCTAGATACCGAATCTATAACTTGCAGACCCTCATAAAGTTTTTTAACCAAACAACATGAGTAGTCGTCTCATAACAAGCAATATACTCTGCCTCTATTGTAGACTGAGTTTGTATTGGTTGTTTCACACTTTTCCATGAAATATCACCATTAACGAACATGAAAACATAGCTCAAAGTAGATTTCAGACTATCCGAGCCCATAAAATAAGAATCAGAAAAACATACAAATTCTAACTCTTTCGATCTTATGTAAACAAGTTGGAAATGCTTTGTTCGCTACAAGTATCGAAACAATTTCTTTACTGCCTTCCAATGAGATTCACCTGGATTGTGCTGATAACATCCCAACATACCAACAACAAAACTCAAATATGGACGGGTACAAATCATGGCATACTTTAAGCTTCCGACTGCTGATGCATACCGTTTTGAATTGCAGTTTATTAATAATGTCACGTTTAACAATAGGTGCTTCACCTGCTGCGCAGTTATGCATTTCAAACCTTTTTAGAATCTTCTTCATATAAGCTTCTTGAGATAAGCCCAATAAACCTCTCTTTCTATCACGACTTATCTTAATACCTAAGACATAGAAAGATTCTCCTAAGTATTTCATCTCAAAATTAGTTGAGAGAAAATTCTTAGTATCATGTAGCATATGAATATTATTAGTAGCCAGTAAGATATCATCGACATATAGAATCAAAAAGATAAACTTGCTCCCACTAGTTTTCATATATATGCACATGTCAAGCACATTTTCAACAAACCCACACGAGGTTATCACTTGATCAAATTTCAGATACCACTGCCTAGAAGCCAGTTTCAACCCGTATAGAGATCTCTTTAAACAACAGACTTTTCCTTCTTGTTTCTGAGACGCTAAACCTTCCGGTTGTAGCATATAAATCTTCTTATAAAGTTCACCATTCAAAAACGCTGTTTTGACTTCCATTTGAAACAATTGTAGATCAAAATGAGTTACCAGGGCCATTATAATTCTAAAGAACCCTTCTTAGAAACTGGAGAGAAGGTTTCTTAATAGTCGATACCTTCTTCTTGAGTATAACCCTTGGCTACAAGTCTGGCCTTGTATCTTTCGATACTCCCATAAGCATTTCTTATTGTTAGAGCATTGCTCGGTCGAACTCACAAGCGTTGCTATCTCAAGCTTGTTTGTCAAGTTTAGTTGCCAAAACTATAAGTCTTGATTTCTAGTCTATCTACGGTTAAGTCTCGGATTAGAATAGATTGTGTAGTTGAGCTTTAGACTTCACGGTGTTCATCGATTGAAGATGAAGAACTACTAAAGCGAGCTTGTGGAACTTCATCAACAAAAGGTATGTGAAGACTTGAACTCATCTATCACTCAGAAAGTCTATTTCTACTCTATCTCCTTCTTGAGATAAAAGTGGTATAACGATATAGTTTCCAGTTTATACACTTTTGATATTTCGAGCGGAGTTTAACTCGCTTATATATTTCTCGAAATATGTGTTGGTAAGCTTTTGCTATAACCAGGTTCATCTTATGTTCTTGACGCAAGTCAAAAGATGATCATGTGGAAATCGCCTTGTAACATCTTACATGATTTGTGTGAGACAGTCATTTGATGTAGACTCGAAATGTTTCGTATTGATCATTCGATCACTTGAAAATTGCTTTGAAGCTAATAGTTTATGTGAGACGGCTATTCCCGTCTTCTGAAAATGTTTCAATGATTGAAAATGGAGTTTAGAACGATTAACCATGATTGGATATAGCATAGTGTTCATACTTGCATATATGTTATCCATATCTGAAAAACCATGGTATGCATACCCGTATGCGTACTGCTTGGTTTGGTGAAAGTCCGGGAACCATGTTATGCATACCCGTATGCATACTGATTGGTTTTGTGAAAGTCCGGTAACTTAAGTATGCATACCGGTATGCTATATGTCGTAAGTTTCAAGTTACGGAATTTCAACTGAGGTTGGTGGTATGCGTACCGGTATGCATACTGGTGAACCCAAACTCAGTCCGGCTACTTAGGTATGCGTACCGGTATGCGTACCTGAGTAGGTTAAGTTCTAAAAGCGGTTTATTCATGAACTAATACATTTATATATTAAGAAATACAATCTTTTGCAAACAGTGGCGATAATTTTCATTAATTGATTCAAGTGAATCAAAATCGATTTTGCTTTAATTGTGTCTTGTATAGTTCTACGAGAATATAAACAATTGAACAACTCCATAACTAGTTTCATTTGAGTCATTTGAACTAGTTATGATTGAGATGAACAGGGTTGATAAGAAAGCATTCATATGGCTAACTTCGGTTAACTATTGTTGAATCAACCATGTGCACATGTTTAGGTACGGTTACCCTTATCTAAATGAAAACACATTTCATTTTTGTATAACAAGCTAAGTTCGATCTAACGGTTGAAATATATTAGCTTGAATCTAATCAGGTTTTCATCTTACGGTGAATATTGAATGCTTTGTTTCCAAGGTAACTTAGATTGCAAACCCTGATTTGAAAACTATATAAAGGAGAACTCTAGAGACTAGTAATCCTAATCCCCACACCTCCTGTATGATACTAGTTGCGACTAGAGTCGATTCTCCTTTAACCTTAGTTTTTTCACGAAACCCTGTAGGTTAACGACTTGAAGACTTCATTGGGATTGTGAAGCCAGACCCAACTATTTTCTCTGTAGTTGCGTGTTATGATCTTGCTGTTTTCTGTCGTATTGAGTATTATCTTCTCTAAGATTTTCTCGAGATTTATTCTCTGATAGGCAAGATAAAAAGTAGTCACAAACATCTTCATCTCATCGTTTGTGATTCCACAATATCTTGTTTCGCTACCATACGATTAAGATTATTGTGAGGTGATTGATATTACTAGGATGTTATTCGGGAATATAAGATCGGTGTATCAATTGGTTCCTGTTCACCTTGATTTATCAAAAGACGGAACAAAACTCATAGGTATTTCTGTGGGAGACAGATTTATCAATTCAATAGACTTTTCTGTGTGAGACAGATTTGTTTATGAAAGTCTTCGACTTTGGGTCGTAGCAACTCTTAGTTGTGGGTGAGATCATCTAAGGGAATCAAGTGCGCAGAGTCCTGCTAGGATCCAGTGACGTAAGGAGCACAACTGTACCTTGATCAGTGTGAGATTGATTAGGGATCAACTACATTCCAGTCCGAAGTTAACTTGGAGTAGGCTAGTGTCTGTAGTGGCTTAATACAGTGTGGTGTCCAAATCTGGACTAGATCTTGGGGTTTTTCTGCATTTGCAGTTTCCTCGTTAACAAAATTTCTGGTGTCTGTGTTATTTCCTTTCCGCATTATATTTGTTTATATAATTGAAATATCACAGGTTGTGCGTAAGTTCAATCAATTAGATAATCCAACCTTTGGTTTTTGATATAAATTGATTGACACTTGAACATTTGTCTTTGGTACCGTTCAAGTTATTTCACATAATAATCAGGCTCACAGATTTCTATCTGTTTGATTTTCTGATTACATTGTGAAACAGAGATATAACTCTTTGATATACTTTTCTTAAGATTGAGTATGACTGTTTAGTTGATTCTCTTAAAAGTATATTGGAGTTAGTCCATACAGATTGCTAAGCGAAATATTGGGTGCAGTTGTTAGACCCCCGCTTTTTCAATTAGTATCAGAGCAGGCAAACACATTCAAGACCTTACAAGTATGTGTTTGTAGCGATCTTACTCTATAAACAGTAGTGCTATCTCAGAAAAATGCATCATCAAAAATCAAGGTTTTGTTTCCATGAAATCTATTAAAGAGAAAGATTCGTCTATCTCAAATATAGATGAACATTATGTTCCAACGAAACAGGACTGCACTGACAAGTGTTTCACTGATTATCTTTCGAACGAGTCTGACTCGGTTAAAGAAAGTGAATTGATTCTAAATCTTGTTAGAATCTAGACTAATAGAATCAATCGGTTGAAACACAATGTCAATGCTCTTATTGGTATGGTAAGAGATCGCGACTCAAATTTAAAGGCTCTTAGCGATGGAAACGCCAAAGTCTACTCCTCACTCGAGGCGAAACTCTCAAAGGATGCCTTGGATATTGAACATCTTTTGAGTAAACTCTCTATTCAAAGATGTTCTAAAGAGTCCACTGTACCAATCGCTTCTGACTCAACTTTAAAGTCAGTTCCAGACGCTAAATCTCAATCCCTTCCAATTAGAAAAAATGTGCTTGTATATTCCTCTAATCAAGGAAACTCCACATCGCTCGGAAGGAAGAAGTCTCCTAACTGTGGTGATAAGCCTGTTCGTTCTAATCACTCAGGTGATCAGAAAGTATGTCTCTTTTGTGATTCAAAAAGACATACTGAACGAAAAAGAAAATCTAGGTTGAATGACAATTCTATTATTCAACTTCAACGCACCTTAGATTTAATACTCAAAGGTGTAACTGACATTCAGATGTCTAAACCTATTGGTTTCAGTACTCACCCTGTGAATTCTTCAAGGTAGGTCAGTTCAATTTGCTCATCAAATATTCAGACAAATTGTATCTCTAATACAATTTGGTCAAGGAGATTTCAGAAAGGTCCCTCTCAATCTATTGAGAAGAATGATGCTTAGGATGTAAAAAAAGTTCCTACAGGTGGAAACAACAGTGGAGATATGAAGGACAACCTTAACTTTATAATTGAAGGTTACAAGGATCTTATCAATAGGCTGTCAAATTCTTCCATACAAACTTCTTCTGGTAAGGACTCTAACTTAGTCTCATATTTTGATGACAGCAAGTTTTACGATAATTTTTCACATCAAAAAGGATTCTTTCCTAGAACTGGAAGAAAGAAAAGACTCAATCATGAACACCATTTATTTAGTGAGCTTAGAGCTCATACTTGTGCTAATTAATCACAAGGGTTGAATACTTACTCATAAAAATCCTGTTGAGTAAGGATGGCTAATAATCAGGTATACTTTAGGCAAAACGCTTTCTGTTTAGTTGAGCTATCTTCTTATCATCCATAACTAAACTATTGTCAACAGACAGCACTGTCTAAGTATTTCTTGAGTCTCAAGATTTTCTTCGTTCCTTCTTGTTATTTTCAGTCTTGAAAGAAGTTTCTTTTTGTTGCAACTAAGTTGCCTGCTACTCTTATGCTCTAAATTGTTTCTCTGAAGAGATATAATATTTTTTAGAGTATAAAATTTGTATGTAGCAAAATTATTGCTTTGTCTTACCTTGCAAAAAGGTGTGTTTCTGTTTGGTTTTGGTTTGGGTTCGGATTGTGTTCGTATGGGTACCCATGACTTACTTGTCAACGAACTGCCTTTAGAAACCCTAAGAGTTATCGTCCCTAAGAAACCATTTAAATACCCATCCTATTGAGTCACGTACGCATACTCTAGGTTATTGTTTTTCTTTTTTCAAGAATGTCTTCACCTTCTCGCACTGCTGGTTTTGCAAGAGGTTTTCTTGATAAAGGTATTGGTTTCGAGTCCAAAGGGAAAGGGAGGAAGAAAAGAACCCTAGTAGAAGATGGTGATCAAAATCCTGATGCCTCATGCTACTATGCATATACTCATCAAGATGTTGAGAATGAGGATACGGTTTCCGCTGAAGTGGTTCATGATTTTCTTAAATACTTTGAGGAAGCAAAACTGCAACTCGTTGATACTATGAAGGATCTTGATGTGTTAAGAACTGAGTTGAAAAAGGTTAATTCAGACCTTGTTCTCATAAAGACACATGTTAAAGATCTTCTCAATGAGGATATCTTCTCTGAAGAAGTAGTGGATGCTGTCAATCACAAGCTCAAAGGACTCAAGACTCGTGGGGGTTCCGGAAGTGACCGTTGATTTCCGTTCATGATTGGTTGTGTTGGTTTAGGAGTCTTTTGATTTTTGCTTGTTATTTTTCTTATTGTCTAGGAAACTTCTTATGAGAATTTTTATTCTTGTGTTTTTAAGAAGGATAACTAGTGTTTGGAATAGCAATTATTGTGAGTACACATAGCTATTACCAACAATTTTCATCTTGCAATATTTTTAGATTTATTTATTTAAATTCTAAAGTTTATTTGGAAGATGATTTTGCAATATTAATCTTAATGGATATGTATATTGCAACTTGTTATGGGATATGTGTGTTTGCGTCCATGAACTATGATTATCCCATATTTTGCTCAAAAGTTAAGTCTATCATATGTCTTTATTGATAAAAGATTGAATGAACTTTTGACAACAAAAGTTAAGCTTATTATGTCATTATGCAAATATTGATGAAGATAGGATGAACTTTTGGTTGCAAAGATTAAGTCTATTATATGTCTTTATGCAAATATTGATGAAAAATAGAATGAATCTTTGTATATTCCATAGTATTGGTCCTTCCCTGATCCACTTTTTGTGATATACTGTGTGGCTTCGTAAGTTCTCTTATGTTGAGCATTTCCGATTAAATTAATCATGGGTTCTCTTGTGGTTAATTTAATTAAGATTTTTGGATACAAATTCATGTTTCATGTAATTTGTTAATGTCCAAAGAAATCCTTCTTTTCTTTAAAAGTAAGGTTGCTCTTGTTGTTCTTTCGGGAATGACATTTTATGGGGTAGAGTTCTTAATTGAACTTGTGCTTAATTGCCAAATCTTTGTGGGGAGTGCGGCTGTGGAATATAATAGGGGTTATCTTGTATCTATATAAACTCCTTGACGAAAGCATTTAGTTTCGGCTATATGATTGTATCTAAACAAAGTTGATATGTTCTCTTTTGGTCATGAAGTATCTCTATGAAAATTTCATTAAGATTCCACTAGTTTTCGTACCTTTGCCAATTTTTATTGATAATAGGGGAGAGAATTAATGTGTAGTTCACACTACAAATACATATGGTTTACGGATCATTATGTAAAAGGGAGTGGTTTTCATGTGAGATGAAGTATTGACTAAGGGGGAGTGATACATATCACCATAGTGTTATTGTCAAAGTTGTGATACAATTGAACTTTGATGATGTGTAATAATACTATGACACTGTATAACAATACGAAAACATCTTGTTTTTATATATTGTTATAGCTATTGATCTTCAACAACTATGATGCTGAGTTGAACACCTTTAGAATCATGGAGTACTTGGAAGTGACGAAGATTTCGAGTAATAGTGAAGAACTAAGGAGATCAAGCATTTGGATGAGAAGCTACAAAGTTTATTTATTTTGTAATCCGTATGTATTGATAGTTTTGTCAATAAAATTGACAAAGGAGGAGATTGTTAGAGCATTGCTGGGTCGAACTCGCAAGCGTTGCTATCTCAAGCTTGTTTGTCAAGTTTAGTTGCCAAAACTATAAGTCTTTATTTCTAGTCTATCTACGGTTAAGTCTCGGATTAGAATAGATTGTGTAGTTGAGCTTTAGACTTCACGACGTTCATCGATTAAAGACGAAGAACTACTAAGGCGAGCTTGTGGAACTTCATCAACAAAAGGTTGTGAAGACTTGAACTCATCTATCACTCAGAAAGTCTATTTCTACTCTATCTCCTTCTTGAGACAAAAGTCATATAACGATATAGTTTTCAGTTTATACACTTTTGCTATTTCGAGCTGAGTTTAACTCGCTTACATATTTCTCGAAATATGTATTGGTAAGCTTTTGCTTTAACCAATATCATCTTATGTTCTTGACGCAAGTCAAAAGATGATCATGTGAAAATCACCTTGTAACATCTTACATGATTTATGTTAGACAATCATTTGATGTAGACTCGGAATGTTTCATATTGATCATTCGATCACTTGAAAATTGCTTTGAAGCTAATAGTTTGTGTGAGACAGCTATTTCCATCTTCCGAGAATGTTTCAATGATTGAAAATGGAGTTTAGAACGATTAACCATAATTGGATTATAACATATTGTGCGTACTTGCATATATGTTATCCATATCCGAAAAACCATGGTATGCATACCCGTATGCGTACTGCTTGGTTTGGTGAAAGTCTGGGAACCATGGTATGCATACCCATATGCGTACTGATTGGTTTTGTGAAAGTCCGGGAACTTAAGTATGCATACCGGTATGCGTACTATCGTAAGTTTCAAGTTCCGGAATTTCAACTGAGGTTGGTGGTATGCGTACCGGTATGCATACTGGCGAACCCAAACTCAGTCCGGCTACTTAGGTATGCGTATCTGAGTAGGTTAAGTTCTAAAATCGGTTTATTCATGAACAAATACATTTATATATTAAGGAATGCAATCTTTTGCAAACTGTGGCTATAATGTTCATGAATTGATTCAAGTGAATCAAAATTGCTTTTGCTTCAATTGTGTCTTGTATAGTTCTACGAGAATATAAACAATTGAACAACTTCATAACTAGTTTCATTTGAGTCATTTGAACTAGTTGTGATTGGGATGAACAAGGTTGATAAGAAAGTATTCATATGGCTAACTTCGGTTAACTATTGTTGAACTAACCGTGTGCACATGTTTAGGTACGGTTACCCTTATCTAAATGAAAGCACATTTCATTTGTGTATAACAAGCTAAGTTCGATCTAACGGTTGAAATATATTTGCTTGAATCTAATCAGGTTTTCATCTAACGGTGAATATTGAATGCTTTGTTACCAAGGTAACTCAGATTGCAAACCCTGATTTGAAAACTATATAAAGGAGAACTCTAGCAACTGAGAAACCTAATCCCCACACCTCCTGTGTGATACAAATTGCGACTAGAGTTGATTCTCCTTTAACCTTAGGTTTTTAACGAAACCCTGTAGGTCAATGACTTGAAGACTTCATTGGGATTGTAAAGCCAGACCCAACTATTTTCTCTGTAGTTGCGTGTTCTGATCTTGTTGTTCTCTATCGTATTGAGTACTATCTTCTCTAAGATTTGCTCGAGATTTATTCTCCGATAGGCAAGATAAAAAGTAGTCACAAATATCTTCGTCTCATCGTTTGTGATTCCAAAATATCTTGTTTCGTTACCGTACGATTAAGATTATTGTGAGGTGATTGATATTACTAGGATGTTCTTTGGGAATATAAGACCGCTGTATCAATTGGTTCATGTTCACCTTGATTTATCAAAATACGGAACAAAACTCATAGGTATTTCTGTGGGAGACGGATTTATCTATTCAATAGACTTTTCTGTGTGAGACATATTTGTTTATTAAAGTCTTCAACTTTGGGTCGTAGCAACTCTTAGTTGTGGGAGAGATCAGCTAAGGGAATCAAGTGCGCAGAGTCCTGCTGGGATTCAGAGGCGTAAGGAGCGCAACTGTACCTTGATCAGTGTGAGATTGATTAGGTCTCAACTACATTCCAGTCCGAAGTTAACTTGGAGTAGGCTAGTGTCTGTAGCGGCTTAATACATTGTGGTGTTCAAATATGTACTAGGTCTCGGCGTTTTTCTGCATTTGCGGTTTCCTCGTTAACTTTTCCGCATTATATTTGTTTATATAATTGAAATATCACAGGTTGTGCGTAAGTTCAATCAATTAGATAATCCAACCTTTGGTTGTTGATATAAATTGATTGATACTTGAACGTTGGTCTTTGGTACCGTTCAAGTTATTTCACATAATAATCAGGCTCACAGATTTCTATCTGTTTGATTTGCTGATTACATTTCTAAACAGAGACATAACTCTTTGATATACTTTTCTTAAGCTTAAGTCTGATTCTCTAGTTGATTCTCTTAAAAGTATATTGGAGTTAGTCCATACAGATTGCTAAGCGGAATATTGGGTGTGGTTGTTAGACCCCCGCTTTTTCACTTCTGATTTCAAAATTCCATTTACAACCAACTGTCGTCGCATCTTCAGGAAGATCTACGATATCCTAGACTTCGTTCTTATCCATTGATTGCAGCTCATCATCTATGAAAGGAATCCAAAAACAAGCATTCTTCCCATTCACTGCTTGTGCATATGTTAACGGTTCATCTTCATCATCAACTGTACAGTCTGATTCAATCATAAATATAGTGAAACCTAGTTTCACAATAGTTTTCCACGGTCTTGATGATCTTTGCAGAACTGGTTCACCTTCTTCAATATCTTTAGAAGATTTGGGAATACCAACTTCAGATTGCTTGTGAACATAAGTTTCATTCTATTCAGCAGGAGTATCTTCTTCTTCTTCAAACACAATTATTCTTGGTTCTGAACTCTCACTAGTTTTATTATCATCTAGAAATTTTGCATTGTTAGTTTCAACAATTTCGAAATGCTTAGATGGACAATAAAACATGAAACCCTTTGATATACTAGGGTAACCATCAAAGAAATAACTTGTAGTGCGAGAATTAAGTGCCTTTTCAAACGGATTATGGACTCTTGCTTCAGCTGGATAACCCCATACATGAAAATGATTTAGACTAGGCTTTCTACCTATCCACATTTCATTAGGAGTCAAAGGAACATCTTTTCTAGGAACCCGGTTCAATATGTATGCTGCTGTCTTCAAGGCTTCTCCCCAGAATGATTCATCTAGGGTAGAATTGCATAGCATAGTACAAACCATGTCCTTCTAAGTTCTGTTTCGCCTTTCTGCCACTTCATTCTGCTCCGGTGATCCAGGAGTTGTGAATTGAGGTACAATTCCATGCTCTTACAGAAAATCCAACAATTTTCCATGACTTTCCCCAAAAAAATCTGATTTTCCATAGTATTCACCTCCCCTATCACATCTCAGCACTTTAATCTTCTTGTCAAGTTGATTTTCAACTTCTGCTTTATAAGTATTGAAAACCTCAAAAGCATCAAATCTTTGATGAATAAGATACACATACCCATAATGTGAAAAGTCATCTATGAAAGTAATGAAGTATCTTTGTCCGCCTCTAGAAGAAATAGTAAAAGGACCACATATATCTGTATGCACAATTTCAAGCAAATCTTTACTTCGCATTGTCGTCTTCTTTCTGATTTCAATTAGTTTTCTTTTAATACATGCAACACAAGTACTGAAATTTCAAAAATTCAGTTGTTGTAGAATCCCTTCCCCTATCAGTATCTACATACGTTCTTTAGATATGTTCCCCAAACACTGATGCCATAACATAGAAGAGTTTTCACAATTTAAACTTCTTTTAGTACCCTTAATAATTGAATTAGAAGCATTAACATTCATACAAAACGTTGAATTTTTAGCACAAAGATCAACATTCAACTTGTATAGATTATCAACAAGCGGCGCAAAACCAACAAGTTGAGAGTTACGATACATACTTATGAATCCACCACCAACAGAAAAACAAAAAACTTTGGTATCAAGTATACCAACTGATATCAAGATTCTTCTTACACTAGGTACATAAAACACATCAAAAAGTTCCAAAATATATCCAGATTCCAGAGTTAGTTGCACGTTTCCAACATCTTCAATTTTCACTCCTTGAGCATTTGGCATGTATAAACACTGCTCTCCCTCACTTAGATTCCTCTTGCTTTTGAGTGCCTGTAAGGAATTCGTGATATGAATTGTCGCAGCGGTGTCTAACCACCAAGTATTCAAAGAAGTGTCCAAAATATTAGTATCAAACAATATCATATGGAAATATGTACCTTGTTTCTTTTTCTCTTGTTTTTTCAACCAATTCTGATATTTGAGGCAAAACTTCTTAATGTGCCCAGGCTTTTAGTTGAGCTATTTTCCTTCTTGGCTACTGAATTTTTATCCTTCACCTTATATGCAGTAAGGATGTTTTCTTTATTAGTTAACTCATTATTCAAAGTTTCCTTTGTCTGCTCAGAAAGTTTCTTGTTATCATCTGATTTTTTGAAGTTCTTCTTGCTAGGACCATCAATAGAAAGATGTGCATATTCTATAGTTTCGTGACGTTGCCTTTCCTCTTCTTGCACAGAATAAGCAATCAGTTCATTCACATCCTACTTTATTTCAACCATGTTGTAAGTAATCTTGAAAACCTCTAACTGTTTTATAAGTGAGTTAACCGTATGTTGAACTATATAATCTTCAGTAAGATTCATGTCCAAACCCTATAACTTGTTGATCAAATCTTCCATCTGAAGAACATGATCTCGAACATTACTGTCCCCACTATACCTCATTGAAGACAACTGACCCATATATATGCCAACCATAGACTTTGCAGAACTTGTAAACTGCGACTAAATAACCTATATAAGTTCTATAGATGTATCTTTAATAGGAATACCACCTCGTATAACATCAGGAATAACACCACGCATAATAAGTAGACTCATCCTATTTACCTTTTCCCATTTGAGATAATCCCGCTTTTCACTTTTCTTGGCAGTATCAGAAAGTGTTGCTGGTTCAGGTTCCCTTAAAGTGATATCATAATCTAAGTAACCCAAAGGTATTTCAACCTGTGACTTCCACCTTGAGTAATTTGTGCCATTCAATGGCTCAATTCCTTCTATAAACCCTTGAACTTGGACAAGATTCATGTTTATAATTTTCATACTATTTAAAACTTTATTTTATTTCACATGAATGATATATTAAACATTGCAACAACAAATCATTAAACCCTATGATATGATTATGCATACATCATTAACATATGTAATAACATATATGTATAACTAATTAGAACATGCTTATTCTTTATCATAACTATTCTGATTTTAGATTTAATATCCCGCAGCTTCATCTTTGGGTGAAAACTACGATATATCCAAGCCTTTGACCAATAACAAAGATAATCAGCTCATATTCAGTGTATAATAATCCCTTTTCACCTTTGGGTTCGAAGAATTATCACCTACCACACATAAGCAAATGATTCTGCTCCATTCAAGATGTCATAAGTATGATTCACCTTTGGGTACAGTCATACAAGTGATCTCTCGAACTCAACTTCATGCAGTCCCTTAACACAAAACATGCACTTTGTTTCCTCAACTTAGAACAAAGACATACAAGAACTGCTGAAGCAAAACAACAGATAATACTGCTTGATTCTAAGGATTAAAACCTAACATGTTAATTACTAAAAGAACATATACTAGTTGTAGAATATTGTTTTGATCTACAACTCTGATAGCAATGTTAGAATTTCAGCAACCAAACATGATTACTTTAGGATAAGCATGATTCACATGAATACTTTAAGTTAAGCATGACTCTTTATTTCTCTTGCCATGTTTAGAAAGATTTACTTTCTGCTGACTTTACTGAATATTTAGGATCTTCTATTCTGTAACTAGATAGTTCACATTCATAACATGATATAGTTAGGCACATACCTTAGATTATATGACAGATATGATGTTGACTAGGAAGCAATGAAATCAGTAGAACCAATAAACTTTGCTACTTGGTAAACTTTCAATTCTATCTCCTCTTGTCTTTTAATGATGGTATAAACTTTAGTTATATAAGAGGTTAGAATGGAATCCACCTCATGCTTCATAGGAACAGGTGTCCTTCAACCTGCCATCATCAGTTTAAGAACAATCCCCACAACAACACATATATAATCTTCTATGCCACCAGTAATAGTCAAAGAAATATCAATTCTTTGACCACAACAAAAAACTTTCATACATAATCTATACTTTAAACTTTCTGATTAGGGTTACACTAATCCAATTTAGTTAAACCTAAACTTAATTTGTCGCTAAACCAAAATAAAACCAACAATACTAACTTAATATTAATCTATATTTTCAGAAAACTATAACTGGTACCCAATTATATAGAAGCCAACGAGGAAAAAATTATTCACGATCAATACTATGAAATCTTAAAAGAAAGTATTCCGAGATTTAATTTAATGTTGATCGACTATCTCGTTGTATTGTTAGGATTTGTGTTATGGAGACCCAATATTCAAGATTCAACCAAAATATCGTGACAAGAGCATTTCCAAACCCCATCCTTCCATATGCGTTCAAGAAATTGCTTGAAAGCAATCTGGAATATGGCACTGCAAAATTTACATTAGCGCCTAATGGTTAGGCGGTCCAAAGAATATTCCGCTTGAATATGCGGATAAGCGCCAAATAGTAAGTCTCTCAGAGCCATATCATAAGGCGCCACCTCTCAGCCCCTAACACTTTGGCGCCTCCGTAAAATATTTGTTTGACCTCTTTATACTTATCGTTTACACTACTAAGACATAATTTATACTTTCATTGATTACTTGTATTGTGGTCGGGATATGAAGGTTTAACGAGGATAATCAATTTCACTGACTTTAACTAATAGGTTTAAATGATTTTATCACTTTCAAAATTCAACACAAGATAGTGTACTGTTTGAAATTCGACCACACTAAAGTAAATCACCTATTCTGAATTTCAATCTTAATTCACTTTCGTAGGAATAACGGTTACACTTAGCATGTGCAACAATCCTTTAAACCACCAGGCTATCCTGATGAACGAGTTTTGTCTCATGAGCATTTACCAATGATTTATCCAAAACATCTATTTCAGTACGCCCGACTATAGTATTCTTCGTCATCAACGACAGGCGAGGTTTGTTGAAGACTGGTCTGCATTTGGATTATGATATTGTGGAATAACCCTCCTCACAAAAGGCTTGAATCTTTCCACCACGTTTAAGATGTTTAAATGAGCTTCACAACGGAAATTTGACCATTTCCATTTATCTAGCTAGTAGCTCGACACTTAAGAAGAATAGTAGGTTTTTCAGGCACTGTCTAGTACTCGAAAATGGTGATCCACTACACCAAATTCCCGGATTAGTAACAACAATTCGTAACGGCTTATGGGCCGTTACAAATTTCCCGTTACAAAAATTCGTAACAGGCTGGTGCCGTTACTAATTTATTTTAAAATTCGTAATAGGGCTAAGCCGTTACGAATTTTTTTATAGGCGTGCCAGTCAAACGCTTGGTCACACTTGGGTCGTAACACCTTTAGAATGTGCGTGTGCCATTCACATGCGTGGCATTATGTTTCCACCCACGATGAGTTATACGAGAGGATATTTCCTCCCATGCGTGTGCGATTCACTTGCGTGCTTTTGAGTATATCTTAGCAGTCGGGATCCAGTTTCAGTTTTTTTCTTCTCTCTTCTGCCCAGCTCTTTTCTCTCCTCTCCTCTCCTCTCCTCTCCTCTCAAGCGATGAAACTAGGGTTTCATCACAGAAATCGTATTAGCCGAGAAACCATCACAAAAATCTCTTTAATCTTTTCAATAACCTTCAATCATCGATCTGTGTAAGTATTAATCATTATATGATTTTCGATTTTTAGGGTTTCATCTTTTTTTCAATCGATCTGTTCTTTAGGGCTTCATTTCATCTATTTTTTAGGGGCTTCATTTCAATCGATCTGTTTCATCTTAGTTTCGTTTTGCTAATCTTCTTCATATAAATCTAATTCGATTTCTTTTTTCTAATTTCCTGTTAGGGTTTGAAGAATTTTGAAGACTTGAAGAACTTTGAAGAATTTTGAAGACTTAGAAGGTATAAGTTTCTAAAAATTGAACTGATTTTAGGGTTTTATGTTAATTTCTATTTTAGGGATCAGAATGTTTACATCTACTTTGTAAGCTAATTTCTAGTTTGTAAGCTAATTTCAATAAGTTCTAGTTTATAAGCTATTTGTCCTTCTCGATTGGTTTGATTCTGATTTCATCCTCTTTGTGAAGGCAAGTTTGTTCTTGCTCTATCAGCTTAATTTTGGTTATTTGAGCTTTTCAATTATCATGTTTCTTCATATTTGTTCTTAGGGTAAATCGCAAAACAACATACCTTGATACCTTATATTTCAGTAAACGCAGCAGGAATTAATTACTGTAAATGGATTTCTAACCGTTGGTTAAGGCTGAATTATGGATATGTTGTGTGTTGAGTATCTCATGTATGTTCAGTTAAATTTTGAGAACGATCGGACACTGGTAAGGCTCCGAATCATTTATTTTTCCTAACTGCGTTTCTGCAGATTTCTGGCACTGTGTAGTATGGATTGAACTCTTGTATGAATTATCTAACCATTAGATTTTGCTTAGATTTTGTATGCGTGTGGTATCTGTTATGATGATTGTCCTGTAAAATTTTCATAGAGATCAGATTTTTTTTGGTACCCTAAAACCCTTGCTAGACCAAACTGTGCCAGAGGAGAACTATGTCTGAAATAGGCTTACTGAATACCTTACACAGAACTTTCTAGCCGTTAGAACTTGCTGAAAATTTAACATGATGTAACATAGGTTATTATGAGTTTCCAGTTTAAATTTCACGAAGATTGGGTAAGTGTAGCGTCACCTTTTACCCTATAATGTCAGCTGTTGCAATTATGGTTGCTTGTTAGTTTCTTTGTCATATACCTTGTATTGTGTATTCTGTTTGTCTAGCTTTGTCGATTCTGGTTATTTTTGCATTGCCGAGATCAGGGACACTTATCATTATTTTCTAAATGGAAGGTGTATCGCGGTGGGCAATGGGTCCATGAACGTATTGTTTTGTTATTAGCCGAGATCAGGGCCACGTCTAGGTATACTAAATAGATTGTTGGTACCGGTGGGAAGTGGTTGTAGGTATGTTAAAGATATCTTTCATCGAGATCAGGGCCGCAGTTGTGTATTAAACAACTTGTGTGTACCGGTGGGCAATGGGTTACATTGTTTGTGTTTGTCCTTGTGTTTGTCTCACGCGTATGGTTACATAGAAACTCTTGTGGTGATGAAAGGTTTGTGTATTACTGAATTTTATGTATGGTATTGTTTTGTCGCTGGTTAGATTCACGTGATACTTGTAAGGCTTTTTGTATGACAGTTTTTGATCCACTAGTCCTCCTGTGTAATGATGCATGTTGCTGTTAGACATGGTGTAGTTTTTTTTGCCTTAGAAGCATACTAAGTTGAGTAGGCAGAGTGCTACCTGATAAAGGTACACTGATAAATGTGTCCATTGAATTGTAATATTCATTGGACTCTACAAACTGATTAAGTATCTTATGAGACCTTATGTTGAGCATATATAGATACACAATATATACTTGAGATTGCAGGAAATGATGAAAACATATTAATTCTTACCCGTGAGAGATATGTGAAACTCTTCACAATGGTTATAACTTCACAATGTTGAATAACCGACTTTAGTTTGCCAGGTTATGGAGCCATCCAGTTATAGGAATTGGAAGATGGTAATAAGTAGTCTTCCATGGCCTAGGATTATCAAATGTACTTAATCATGCTGTTCATTGTCTTATGTGTTGTCTGAGGAACTGTGGTACACAAGTTATTGTCAGACTTGTTTTGTAGAAATTGGTTTATTTTTTCATTCCTGGCCTTTGCTTCGCATCTTTGTTGTCTCCTGATTTTTGCTGCTTGAAAAGCTAATTTGAACATGAACAAGTGAACCATCAAGTGTTTTTTTATGTTGAGGCAAATATTTGAGTTTTCTTCTTGGTTAATGTTATTAAATGGTGGTGGTTGACCCTTTAAGGATGAACAAGTATTTTGAGTGTTTAGTCAACCATGTATTTTAAGGATGGTTAGTTCTGTTATTGTATTGTCTAGGGATTATGTTATTCGACACCAATTGTGCTTTGGTGATGACCAGTAAAAAATAACTTCCCTTACATGATTGCGCAAATTTGTATTGAGTGTTTTAAGAATGTCAACAAGTGTGGCTTTGGATTGTGTGTTGGATGAGAAACTGTGGTACACAAGTTATTGTCATTTGTTCGTTTGTTCATTCCTGGCCTTTGACATCAAGTTTTTTTTTATCTCGAGGAAAAAATATATGAGTATTCTTCTTGGCCAATGTTATTAAATGGTGGTTGTGATGATTTAATAACTTCATGGTAATAGTTATTGTTTTTTCAGTAAAATGCTCATGTAACGAGTTTGGATTGGATCCACTATTACTCCATATTACTGGATTTTCTTCCTGTTCGAGTTATATAATAATTTAGCATCCAGTAATTGGTTTTTGCGCACTGTTCAAAAGAGCTTCAAAGTTGAGACATTTTAAAAGTTTGGCTAATGGTGTTCTATATCTTGGTCTTTGCAGAGCCAGGAGAGGATCCTTTTGCCAAGAGACAAATAGAAAAGAAGCACCGGTTACGGAATCTGAAGCAAGCTGCGAAAGTTGGTGCTTTGCCAAGGTATGAGATAGATAAGATAACATAATTTTTTCTTAAAAAACGTTAACTTGTATGTCAGGTATCCACTTGACATACATTCATTGGTATTAAAAGATGCTAAACTACAAAGTAGATGACTATATATACTTCAGTGAGATAGATACATCTACTTTGTAGTTTAGCTATATACTTCAGTGATTCTGTAATATCCAGACCCTGTAGTTCAGCTATTAGCAACCTAAATTCCAGTTTGTATGGTCTTAGATGACTTATATTGCTTATTTTAGTTTTGGTTGAGTTGCCGCAGCTAGGAAACGTGCTGATTATATTCGTTAAGTTGCTATGTTTTACTATTATCTGAAGATTTTTTCAATAAGTGTCATAATGAACTTCAAGTGTAAGATTATTGAGTTTCTTGGTTGGGATGAAATGCTAGTTACAAATCCATGATGAGTACTGGAATTCGCATTTTATTTTGAATGAAAAAGAAAAGGGCACATAGGTTTAATAGACCACTAGACAGACTTAGACCTAGCTAGCTGCGTAACAACAGACCGTGCGTGGGTATGGCAGAGCGTAATTGATTAGTGTGTGTTGTTGTGACATATGCTTTGGGTTTATCATTGCAAAATAGATGGATGATTACGACGCCAAAGTAGTGTAAGGCCAAAGAATGAAAGAATGGAATTGTAGAGATAGATAGATTGAGAGATGGCAATGGCAGTCCCTATAAAGCATTCCTGTTCACAATAGACTTTCTTTCTCTCTTCAGTCTTGTGTTTGTCTGTCTACTCATGCATTAAATGCATCCACGTTCTTTATTACGGCCAATTTCTTGGTTGGGATGAAATGCTAGTTACAGCAGCTGCCCATGATTATACACTTAATAGTTAATATTGCTGCTGTGATTTGTGATTTTGGGTTACTGGTTACTTAATTCTTTTCTATTTGGCTGTAATAATTCTTTTGTCAACTGCAATAACTTATTGATTTGACAAAGTTGAACTATAAACTCGTTAAATGAACTGCTAGTTTTGTGTAGGTAATAGGGCTTGTGAACTAGGATAATTTGTGATTCTTTTATGCTATTGATAACAACATTCAATTCAAGTTAAATATAGTTGTATAATGTTGAAGTAAGATTTATCTGTGTGTATGAGGTGGTGATTTTGATTTAATGTGTCCATAGATGGCTTTTAGTAATTGGAAGTGAAATGAAAGTATGAACTGATTTTAGGTTTGTTGTTCTAACATGGGTGTTTCTTTTATGACTTCAGGATTTGTTGGTGCTCATCAAGAATTGAACTTTGAAGAACTTTTGTCCAAGTTGGAACTGAGAACATAGCCAGGGTATGTGTTTTTATGAACTAGCATGTGTAGTTGTTCCATAAATATGTTCATCATGATTTGAACTTTAGTTTCATGTTAAGGTAGTTTTTTAAGTTTAAATGAACTAAAGTTAGGAAGTTTTGAACTGAGAACATAGCCAGCTAGTTGTTCCATAAATATTCTCATCATGATTTGAACTTTAGTTTCATGTTAAGGTAGTTTTTTAAGTTTAAATGAACTAAAGTTAGGAAGTTTTGAGCTGAGAACATAGCCAGCTAGTTTCTGTTTAAGGACAACCTTGGCATGGTCTGAGAAGTGGTGCTGACACATACATGTTAATGTTGATATGCAGGGCACTCAAAGAAGAGAAATATGCTTCCCGGAGAGGAATTCTCCCTATGCTTCAAGCCGAAGAGGATGAAAGGTGAAATCTACACTGTCAATCCCCTTTACCCGTCCAATCACACACCTCTATGTGAAATAAGGACTAAATCTTACCTTGCTTGTTTGCATTTTGAGTTCCAACAATATTTACTTGCTGTGTATTTTGAGTTGTGTTTTATTGCTTGTTTGCATTTTGAGTTGTGTTTTATTGCTTGTTTGCATTTACTTGCTGCGTATTTTGAGCATTATTTATTCCAGTTTACTTGTCATAATAATGCTGCCTGTTGTATTTTGCAGGATTGCCTACATCGAGTTTTCTGATGCCCAAGCTTTCAACAAAGCAAGCCTGCAAAGGATATAAAGCTTAGTTGCTCTATTTCATCAGAAAGGGTGGAGAACAAAGCAGCTTCAAGATTTGTAAGTTTCTATGTGTTCCCGTAGAAATTTAGAACCTTCCATGTATTCCCTTAGAAATTTGATACTTAACACAAAAAAAAAGAAAGGGTTTGGTACTTAGAGAAATTTCAGTTCTTTTGTTATATGAATCTGATATGAATTGAATGAATGTTATATGAATAGATTGAAGAAATTGTTGTTGAGTATGGATGATGAATGTATTGAAAGGTGTATGCAGGGTATTGAATTTAGAATTTTGGCTTATTTCCGGCAGAAAATGAACTGCCAGTCAGCCTTGACCTGGTCAATGTTGACTGGCAGTATTTTTTTTGCAGTTACAAAAAAAATCGGAACGGCTCTAAGCTGTTTCAACTTGCCACGTAGTAACGGCTCCGGCATGTTACTAATTTGCCACGTAGTAACGGCTCGATGATGTTACGACCAAGTTGTTACAAAAAAATTCGTAACGGCCCTGAGCTATTACCAAGTGTCCATTCGTAACGGCTCACAGCTGTTACTAACGTCAGTACAACCCAAAATTCGTAACGGCCCCATTGCCGTTGCAAAAAATATTGTAATACCCCTTTTTGTAACATGAAAGAGTCGTTACAACCCGTTTTAGTAACCGCTCCGTTCTATTTCTAATCCCAGAATTTGGTGTAGTGATCGGGTAGCGGTGATGGCGCTATATGAAGCAGACCGAACATTTCCTTTTAGATATTGCTGCGCAAATGATTTATTTCATACTCGTATCAGAAACTAAATAATGTAATCGTCCAATTCAAATCTCAGATTAATGTAATCGTCCAATTCAAATTTCTGAGTAATGTGATAGTCTAAGTAAAATTTCTAACTACTGTAATCGTCCAATTAATAGTCTAAGTAAAAATTCATATTAATGTAGTAGTCCAGTTAAAAATTCTAATCGATGTAGTAGTCTAATTCAAATTTTTACTCGATGTAGTAGTCTAATTTAAATTAAATTAAAAAGAAGTATTTTGTAATTGTAATTAAAGAAAGTCTACTTGAATTAAAGAAAGTACACGTTACTCTCCATTCTCATAAAGGAACCATCTTCCAATCATAAACATCCGGTTCCGAATCCACAACGGTAGCCCATCATCAACGACTTATTAGGCATCTTCCATCACAAGTGGTGGAAGTTCACCATCTCTATATCCTTGTCTGTGTCATTCCCAGATGTGCTTTGTTAGATCGTAGCAGAAAAGCCTCCACCGCTGAGGGCCGTACAGAGATGTTGTAGCGAATGGCATTTCCTTGTATATGTGGTGTTGATTCCTGTCTTTTGTAGCTCGCCATTCTCTATAAAGATATTTAAACTCCACACCCATATTGTGCATTATTAAGCACGCTCTCATTATTGTGTTTACGTCTGGTTTACTCCAATAAAGACATGGGTTACTAATCACACCCCATTTGGACTTAAGCGCATTAAATGCACGCTCAATGTCATTCCTATTGGCCGACTGTTAATCATTAAATAACTTTTCCCGTGGGGGGAAGGTTCTTGTTTGGACCACAAACACTAGCCACTTAGAATAGATCTTATCCATTAAGTAGTACTCCCACTCGTAATCGTGACCGTTGATTCAATAAACACAAGGAGGTGTTACACCATTGAGCTCTCTATCGAATAATCATGACTGATACAAAATATTAATATCATTGTTGGAGCCGCCCATACCAAAATAATTATGTCAGAACCATATATCATACGAAGCAAACACATGCAGAACAATAGTTGGTTTTCTATGATGTCCCACGTGTTTTCCCGATTCATCAATTGAATAACACCTCCATTCCCAGTGAAAACAATCCACACTACCAAGCATTCCATGAAATCCACGAACTTCATTTTCCACTAGCCTTCTAGTATTTTAGTTGTAGGACGCCGCATGTATCTGGCGCTAAAAACCCAAATGAATGCATCCATAAACTTCTTAGAATAATTTTTAGATAATGGATGCACCCATTTGTGTGCAATCATCTAAGATATCTGCAGGAATACCTTTGGCTAGGTGTCTCATCATGGCTAGCATTTTCATGGATGAAGTGTGACTTAGGATCATACAAGCATCTCTTTGTTATAGAAAATCATGATCAAACTCGCAATTTTTTTCCAAAATAAGGAGGAATATGGTTCAAGAAAAAGCGAACCTCCCCCTGAACGTCTCAGACCCATATCTACAACCGCGGTTGAAGTAGTCCTACATCATCTTAGCATCGACGTCAACACGACATCTGTATATGAATTTTCTATTCTTCACCACAATCGGCACAGGATGGTGTAAATCATGCTCCTCTTGCGCAACGACTTGATACAAGGTAATGACATTTCGACTAGTAATATCATCGTCACCTGGAAGATGCACCCCATCTCTTCGTTGTCGCATATATCTTCTAAAAATTACCTCCATAGTTCACCTGAAATAAGATAAACATAAGGTCTTCTAAAAACTCCATCCATAGTTTTCATCTAAATGACCTAAAAAATCACCTATTGAATCATGTCTAATTATCAATTTCAAAACAAGTATCATCAACACAACTATCAATAACATTACATGTCAAATTTTTGCACAAATGAAACCCTAAAGTCACCATTAATTCAAAATTTCAATCGGCACTACCAACTGAAACATTGAAAAACCAAAGAAGATCATATTCAAACATGTTTGATTCAACATGCAAATGAAAATTAGAAAACATTAAAACAATCAATTAAAACTTAGTCATCATACCTTGATCTTGTTTGTGGATGAAAAACGTTAGAATAGCTCCAAAAAAAACCACAGTCACAACAATTCAAAACCCATTCAATATTTTTGAAGAAAAATCTTCAATAAACCCCATGAATCAAGATTGCAATATCTAGGTTTGGTTTTAGAAGAAGAAAAGGAGAAGAGGAATGAAGGAAATCGAGAGGCTGTTGATTTTAGGGTAAATGCAACCAGTGGTTTGGCGCTTTTACCAAGTGAAGCACCAAAACCATTAACAGTTAATAGCCTGACATCCAATCGTTGGACGCTCCGTGATAAGGGATAGGCGCTGAGTAAAAGTTACATGGAAGCGCTATGAATGTTGAATATTGGGTAATGATAAGACAAAGCTTTGTGAACTTTGTTAGATATCTTTTAAGAAAAAGGGAGGATCCATGGACAATCTTATATATATAATATCCATACAAGATTGAACCAATTTTTCTTTAGAGTCCAAATGACAATGAATCTGAACCCAATATTTTGATGATATGTTCCTCTTACGAAGATCCGATTTTCTACCAAAATGAGCACAATTCGTTATACCAAACCTCACCATCTATCGATTTTAATTTCGACCGCTAATTTTCAACGGTTGATTTTCAAAGTGGTAGATGGCGGTGTTATACGTCTCAGATTGTGCTCATTTTTTGTAGGAATCTAGAGTTTAATAAGAGGAACATATTATCAAAATATTATACTCTAATTCATTGTCATTTGGACTCTAAAAAAATTGGTTCAATCTTGTATGGATAATTGTAATAGGGTAAAAACAAATTCTTCCGAAAATGGTAAAATAAGGTAGGTTGATGAGAAATGAGTCTAAACCCTAAACAAATATACTGCACATGAGTACTTTAGATTTGAGAGATCAATCTGTACAATTTTGGCCTAAACCAAGAAATGACCATTCTAATCTTGCTTCGGTCACAAAGGAAGTGTTGAGATCAGAGTGATAGACTTTGTAAGATGTGATGGTGTATGAGCGTGTATCAGAAGGTTGTAAGCAGTGTGTTCTGGATACTTGCGTTGATGATTATAATTATCTTGTCCAGAAATAAACTGGAAAATCTATTTATGTGTAATCATGCCTGTACACCCTGATCTCGTAGGAAGCGGAAGTTGTGAAGAAGTGAGAAGGTGGAGATCGTGTGAAAGTGATGACACCGTGCCCCTATCATAGAGTGAAGACTGGAAGGTTGCATATTCACCACTCATTCACTTGTCAACTGTCTGTATTCCCTGACACTTTCTCATAATAGGTGCATTATACACCACATTATCGTAGACCGCCAGGCCAATACCCTGATGAACATCCCCCCATTTGTGACATTGTTAATGTCTCGAGTGTTTTGGTAGAAAATACTACTTTTCTGTGAAGTCAAGTGTGACCTGCATGACTAGGTTGACCTGTATGGCTAGGATGACCTGCATGACTTCCTCTCACCTTACTGATGAAGTTGACTAGTTATGAGAGTATATCATGTCGTAGATTGGATGGACCAGTAACGTGGAATGTGTTTGTTGAGCGAGTCCAACACGTGTTCTTGACGCCATGACATGTGAAGAGTGGTCATGGGGAGTGGAGAAGAGGATGTGTGGTCATACAAACAACTAAGTGGGTGTTTTTGGTCATGTATGTAAAACTTACATGGAAATATCTGTTTCGACCAATCACGTGCGAGCTATGCTGCAGGTGGGTCATGAGTGGTAAGTCAGGTTTCATAAAAATATAACTTGTCATATGAAGTGATCCAAATCGATGCATGGTGGTCTTGGTTAAATATGAAGTAAGCTATTAAAATTAATTCGATACTTGTAAGGTGCTGCGTACATCCCCATGCGTAATAGACGGCTCAGACGGGTCGCAACTCTGTAACAATGATCATGACGCTTAAAAAGCGTCAATTTTTATGAGATTAAACTTTGTAACGTCGTTTGAGACGTTTGTAGGTGTGGCTGTTGCGATGATGAACTGCAACACTTAATTGCAAGGCTTACACGTTATGAAGTGGAATCTTTGAGTGTCGCAACGCTTACAAGTGCTACAAACTTTAATGTTATAAAGCGTTTGGCACGTGCGATTCATATGAGCAGTCGCATGTGGGACTTGCACACTTTCAGGCAGCTCGGCCGGCCTACTCTAGCCGGTCACTAGGAGACGATCTGATTGGTCGAATGGGAACAGGGGAGGCAGGTAGTCACCGTGAGACCTGATTGGTCGAACACGGGAGGCGTAAGGCCTGCCATATTGTTGATCAAGTTGCTGTCGGATTTCATCCGTAACTGACCTAGTTGGTCACGGTTTAGCCTTAATTCCAATTTTGCCTTCTTTTTTTTTTTACCATAATTAGGATTTTATTACAACCAATCATGGGATGTATTTTCTCCTTGCTTGGGCAAGCTAGCCTTGGACCAACATGAGTCAAGATGCTATGGTTCACGCCAATTTGAGCAAAATTAGAGAAATTTATGTCTTCACATGCATTAACGTCTTCACATGAATTTGAGTCTTCTCATGAAAATCAAGTTTTACGTGTTGATATAAAATCGTTAAATTTTGTTATTTTCATGTCTAGCATGGAAACTACCTGGTCTTGTTAACATAGTTGTGATGCTCTTGATTAGGTACCCTCATGCATAACTTGATTAGATACTTTAGCCGAGAATGAACATGGGTGCTAGATAAACTTTAAGAGTTCAGCTGGGGAATGTAGCACTAAAACACTTTGACTATCAAGTATTGTGGGAGAAATCCCAAAATAGTCGTTATGCCCTTTCAGGTCAAATTTTGGTAAAATGACTATTTTGCCCCTGGTCCAATTCTTGATGAATACGACTTTTCACTTCGAATTATAAAATGATCGTTTTGCCCCTAAAGTATAAAATTAATATTTAACTTGTGGTCTGAAAGTTAACCCAAATTGACCGTTCTGCCATTTGTCAAAGTCCACCGTCAACAATAATGTACATATAAAATTGCTTTTCCACTTCTAAAAGTAAAAAAAGCTAGAAGTTAAATTGAGCACGCTATTTCAAAATGACTTATGGAAGGAAAAAATAAAAAATAAAAAAGTTAACTTCGTCTTCTGGTATGATTGATGATTCCAAAGATTCCAAACACCCTTTTAATGTAAAAGCATTTCCTATGGAATGAACAAACATGGAAAACGGGTGGGAAAACCAACAAATTTGATGGTTTGTACACTGGGACCAATGGGGGAAGAAAACTCGCTGGCGGGTGAAGGAAAACCATGCGGGTTGTGATAACTCGCCAGCGCGTAATGTTAACCCGCCATCGGTTGATTATTAAACGCCAACGGCTACATTTCAATCCATCCATCCAACGGCTCTTACTCTTTTCACTATAAATTCATCTCATTTCAAACTTAAAATTCCCACCTTCTACACCTTTACCTCTAAATTTCTCAATTTCATATCATCTCAACACCATTTTTCCTTATTTTTCACACACAACTACTCATACCATCCCAATCTATCAGGAAAAAATTCAAATAATCCATTTTTCTAACAAATATGGCACCCCCCCTCGCAACAATCCCAACAACAAATGCAACAATCCCAACTAGAATTCGTGATGTCAAGTGTACTTTGGATGAAGACGAATCAATTTGTAGGAATTATATATTATTTACAGTAAATCAAATCAATAACCATGTTATGCAGAATGATGCAAGTTAGCATAATTTTGTTCATTTCTTGAAGATCAAAAAAGCGTGTCGGGCCAGCTATGATGTCGAATTTCCTTTTCTGTATGCCAAAAACGCGTTCAACATCTTTTCTCAAAGTCATTTGTTGGGTGTTAAAATACTTCATCATACCCTTCACAGTCGTTGGTCCAAAGCCCGTCTGACTATATGCTTGAACCAAAGTTGACCATTTTGGATAGACCACGTCTGCTAGATAATACCCTTGAGTGTAGTCATGAACGTTGATGGCAAAACTACAGCGCATCGCGACCCCATGCTTAAGATCTTCAAACAATGGTGACTTATGCAAAACGTTGACATCGTTATTTGAATCCGGGAGTCCAAAAAAGCATGCCAAAACCAACAATCATAAGTAGCAGACTCTTCCAAAATTACAGTTGGTTTTGGATAATGGCCCTTATATTTCCCTTCCCATTCAACCGGACACGCATGCCACGTCCAGTGCATGCAGTCAAGACTACCTAGCATTCCTGGAAATCCCTCGCGGTGTTTTCGGCAGTGATTTTTTGAACATCTTCCTGAGTAGGCTTTCTTAATAAAAGTTGGACCAAAATGCTCGACTATTGTTTCGTAAAACAATTTGAGATACCTAAATGCGGTTGTTTTTCCCATACGGATGTACTCATCCGTGGAATCCGCTGGTAACCCATAACATAATATACGGAGGGCGACAATGAACTTTTGTTAGGGACCAAATCCTTGTACATGTCGTGCATCAAGCTGATAATTAAATAAAGGTTGTACCAGACAAAACTCGGCAATAATCCTTTGCGTCCAGTTACGGCCCATTCAGAATCAACGCTGAAAATCCTCATCGAAATAGACACATCCATGATTAAAATAATCATGTATCATCTTATCGTGGTAAAAATGTCGATCTCGCCACGTCCATATTCTGGTCATAACTTCATATGGCTCTAAAGGCTTTGGTATTATTCCCGATTGTAATTGCAACATAAAATTTCATCTCCTTCTATCTTGAATTGCGTCTTTATCCATTTGACGCAAAATCTCTATATACATTTATTCCTCATCTTCATACAAGGTTTCATCCATCTCCATATCATCCTCAGAAGAACCAAAATCAGGATTCATGGTTGAAAATTGAAAGCGTTTGAAATTGCGGAAAGATTGATTGGATGAAAGATTGTTGTGACTTTGAGAGATCAAGCTCGAGTAGTATTTATTGGAGTAGAAAAACTAGCCGTTTCGGTGACCGTCAAAAAATAGCCGTTCGCGGTCTGAGAAAACCTCTCAGCGGTTTATGTTTGCCCGACATCGGATTATGTTAGCCCGCCTGCTGTTATACTTAATCCGCGCTTCTAATTTTAGTCGGCCTAGTGCATTTACCATGGTGGAAAAATATGTTTGCCCATCCCTCTGGCTCAACAAAAAAAATTATTTGGCCATTGCTAAAGGAATGAAACCTGTTTTGAGGCACACCAATTTTTTTTTGAGGCATACTCAATAAGGACAAAATAGAGTCACTAAGTAGTAAAACCAATAACCCCTTATCAACAATATTTTATAATGACAGTAATGCCCTTATCATTTAAATCCAAAATCATTTTAATTCCTAACCTAATTTGATCATTTAGCAAATCGTTTGGATATTATTTTTCGTCGGTGATTAATTGTTGATTCATAAATCTTTGATCATTGATTAAAACCACAAGTATAAATGAGTCATGTGAAGCGTTGCACAAAGAAATTTAGCTCCAGATCCGCATATTGGAATCCACATCTTTGTTTTTTTTATGTTTCTGAAGAAGAGTTCGGCTGATAATTAAACATGAAAATGATAGACGAACTTCACTTTGTTAAAACACACACTTAGTTCGGCTGTTCAGTTTTTTATTCGAATCAGCCAAACCTAAATTGGTCAGTTACAGAGTGAAGTTCGGCTGATAACTTGTCAACCAAACCTAAAAAGAGTGAAGTTCGGCTGATAACTTGTCAGCCAAACCTATGTTTTTTGAAAATATACCTAGGTTCGGCTGATAACTCAGAGGTTCGACTGATAACTTTTCAGCCGAACTTAGGTATATTTTCAGAAACATAGGTTCGGACGACAAGTTATCAGCCGAACCGTTCATCTGGTCAGTAAAAAGGACATTAAACCTCGTTTAGAAGTTTACCTTTGTATTAACAAACCTTAATGATCTATTAATTCAGCAAATCTCAAAAGCCTAATTTCTTATTCTTCTTCTTTAACAAACCGTAACCTAACTATCTCTCAAAAATTAAATAAAAAAATTGAAAGTAAGACTATATAATCATTGACATTAACCACTAATCATCAGTAACATTAACTACTAATCATTAATATTAGATTCTAATTATTATCATTAACACTAATAAAATAAGGGCATTATTGTGGTGATAAAAATAAGATGGATAAGGGGTTATTGATTTTACCACATAATGACTCTATTTTGTCATGTAGGAAATACCATATGGTCCTAGAAATAATATATTAGAGTGAGTTTGGTCTAGTCAACTGTCTGTTGGTCCTTTTTTAAAATATATTGGTCCTAGAAATAATGATTTGGTCTTAGGGTGACGTCATGGATGATGTAATAGTCATCTTGTAGTGGCAGAAATACCCTTTTGGGTCCATATATATATAAAAAAAAGGAGTATAAAATATATTATTTTCATATTCACTTTCTCTCTCTTATTTATTTTCAGATTTACCTTCTCTCTCTTCTTTATTTTCATATCTAGTTTTTTTTCTTCTCCCCATTTTTTTCTTCTCCCCATTTTTTTTCTCTGCTCATGATGAAGAAGATGAAGATGATGACGAACGACGACGTTTTTGGGTTCTTTTTTCTCAGCTAATGCTTCTGTTGATGATGATGATGATGATGATGAAGACGATAAAGAAGATGATGATGATGAAGTTTTTGCGTTTCTTTTTCGTTTTTTGTTGATTTACTGCTACTGTTGAAGATGATGAAGATGATAAATACGATGAAGATGATGTTGCTGATGCCAAAGACGATGATGATGATTTAGTTTTTTGAAGACGATGTGGTTTTTGTTTTTCGTCTCTATTGTTTGATGTTGTTGTTGAAGATGATGAATACGATGTTATTGCTGCTGTTTTGAAGACTATGATGTTTGCTGCTGCTGTTGAAGACGACGAAGATGATGCTGCTGCAGTTCATTTGACGAATGAACTCTGGTTTATATAGGTTTTTATCAGGAGTTCATTTCTGGAATGAACTCTGGTTTATATAGGTTTTTATCTGGAGTTCATTTTGACGAATGAACTCTGGTTTATATAGGTTTTTATCAGGAGTTCATTTCTGGAATGAACTCTGGTTTATATAGGTTTTTTATCAGGAGTTCATTTGACGAATGAACTCTGGTTTATATAGGTTTTTATCAGGAGTTCATTTCTGGAATGAACTCTGGTTTATATAGGTTTTTATCAGGAGTTCATTTGACGAATGAACTCTGGTTTATATGTTTTTATCAGGAGTTCATTTTGACGAATGAACTCTGGTTTCATATAGGTTTTTTATGAGGAGTTCATTTTGACGAATGAAATCCTGATAAAAGGTGATTTCTGAAAATGAGTAGAAATTAACAGGAGTTCATTTTGATGAATGAACTGCTACAAAAAATTAATAAAAATTAACACGGAAGGGTAATTTGGTCCATTTAATATTTTTAAATAATTATGGACCATGGGGCCACCTAAAAAAGGACTAAACGATATTTTGTTATTACCTTGTATGCCTCAATTTTTTTGAGTGTGCCTCAAAACAGGTTTCATAGGAATTACCCTAATGCGGTGAATATGAAGTTATGAACTACTGTTACACCTCTAGTTCCAACGAAACCCCCGATTCTATTCAACATTTACAACTGCTCCAAAACAATTCTTCATTCAAATACCTCCATGAAACTTTTTGTTCCAGAAACTTTGTTCTTCAATCTCATATTATTCTCATCAGAATTAAAATAAGTTATTCTTCATATTATTCTCATCAGAAATGTGTATTTCAATTTTTTTGGTAATCTGAAGGTGACCAGCACAATCCACCACGCCGTCTAAAGCTTAATCCAATGCTAATCAGACTTTAAAGAGATTTTTATGGAGAACTTGTTCTTTTGGAGCTTGAAGCCCCATTAGAAAAAATTGTGGTAACCATCAACCGTTTTTTTTTTTCCAATGCTGCTTTGTTAATTTGGTTTTGAGTTAGATTTCTTAGTTTGGGTCTTACTTAAAATTCCTTTTTATGTTGTGGGTTTTGTTTGATTTAGGAAATATTTGTTGTGATTAATGCTTTGGTAGTTTTGGCTGACTACTTATGGGATTGATTGTTCTATTGTTGTTGCTTTGATTGCCTTGAGGATTAACTCAAATGGGTTGTGATTACTTTTCAAATGTAGCTACGAAAACACTGTTAACTATGGGTTGTGATTACTTTTCAAGCTTTCATTGCTTGGGGATTATCATGCCTTCTTTTTTTTAGTTTTGAAACTGACATAGAATTGTATATAAAAGTATCATGCAGTTTACAATCACTGCCAAAATTCTCAGCCGGACTTCTGGTAATGCAGATTCAACAGTGTCAAGTATCATTTTGCATCACTGAGCAGCTTCTCCATGCCTTCAATGGGCCGGTAGCAATTTTATTTGAGAAATATGGCTTTGAAGAGTAAACTAACAGCATTCACTGACATGGGTATGGCAATACCACTTGAAAAGTGTCATTTTCGGCATTGTTTATCAATCGTGTAGTATACGTATTTGATATACTCCAAAGGGCCGGCAGTAAACTAACAGCATTCATTGACATGGGTATGGCTATATCACTTGAAGAACATCGTTTTGGCGCTTTTTATTATTGTATAATATACATACGTATTTGATATTCTTCTGTTGTTCACTAATGAGTCTTCAAATTGACAGGTTAGTGGTACTTACCATAAATGTTGTGTGCAATAACTTAGTGATTGGTTACATAGAATCAATAGAATGATGGACGTATAATCTCCAGCAGACTCGGTATGTTATATTCTTCAATATTCTCCATTAAATATTCTATGCTAACTTTGCTATGGCATACTCAATGTCTCCATGTCTGCATGTCCTTTGCATGGTATTTATGTCTCCACTTCATTGCCTCCACACTGTATCTGAACACCGTCGTATTGATTATTGCCAGAACTTACTATTAAGTGCACCATGTTAAGGCTTTTGTATAGGGTAGAGCAGTCTACGTATTTATAAAGTCTTTCTTGAATAAAGTTCTGATTGTAGGATTTCCTTATTGTTTGATAGTCAATGGTAAAGATCGTCTTGCCATCATTCAACCTGCACTAACTCGGGTCACAAAGCTGGCATGACTCAATGGTAAGATCTGACCCATGCCATCTACAGTACCTTGAAGGCCTTATAAGACATTTATGTATTCATATGTTCTTGTTTTTCAAAGTTTGGCAGTAGTACTATCCATTAACGTGGTTGCTGGGTTTGAGAAATGCATTTCGTTTGCTTCCATTAAGTTGATGTGAACTGCTTCATGTTCCTTATGTAATTTGTATACAGTACCAACTAATACTAATTTGTAGCTTTATAAGGGACACGGATACACTGTGACTTTAGCATGGAAGTTTCTCTTTATTTGACTTTTCGAAAATTAGCATTGTGAAGATATTAAGGTGAACCTCTGCGCATTGGTTTGCTTATTTATTTTGTATACAAAGGTTTGGAAGAATCAAAATTACATACCAGTATGCTATGCAAATAGATAAATAGGAATTTATGGGTATTATGTAATTAGTGAAGCTATGATGGGGAGATTACTCCTCCGGTTGGTTGATATGTAACTGATATTAACTGAAAATAATATATTCGTGTGCTGTTCTGTTCTCCATTATGGCCATGCAGCTGCTCCAGATGACCGGGTATGTTCAAACTCGTGCTTTTAAATTCTTAAGTAGCACTAAGGCTTTTTATTAGAATGAGTGTTATATCGGGGTTTACGACTTCTTCTTCTTCCAAGCCTTTAGTCCCAGACAAGTTGGGGTAGGCTAGAAAAATGGACTTCCCAAGCGGTCACCCATCTTGGTACTGCTCTCGCTCTCTTTTTGGTCTATTGCTGGCTCGCCACGCCTATCACGACCTTATTTCATAGGAAAATGCCTGTGTTTTTTACTGTTGGCTCACCACACCAAACACGAACCCTCCTCCTTTATCCTGGATTGGGACAGGCTGTGCAGAAAAACTACACAGGCGGAGTTGTGTTACGACTTCTTCATTACTTATATAGGCATTGGCATGTTTTTGGCTCATAGACTGTAAGGATAAAATTCAGAATGTATTGAGAAACGGAGAAACCATTTTTGCACATGAGTATCATTTCGACTTTCCAGTTTCCACTATTTGTTTGTTTTCTTAAAGTGGAATCTTTGAGTTTATATTTGAAGTTAATGGAGATAATATATCGCATTCAATTTCTGCAGACCTTTGAAGATGGAGATATGGCGTTGTTCGATATGGGAGCTGAATACAATTTTTATGGTTCTGACATAACATGTTCTTTCCCTGTAAGTATCTATGAGCTCATTTTGCTTTCCATTCATTCACATCATCGTTCCAACAATTTTGAAATTTTTGCTGAATAGTGAGCTTCTTCTTCCCAATGTCCTATTACACCTCATTGTTATACAAATACGAATTTCATGTTTCAAATCCATTTTTATTTATCCTGTCAAGTAGAAAGATTCTATACTTTATTACTACCATGTATTATATGCTTTTCACCACCTTCATGGTTTTCCCCATCATTGTGTTGTTCTTGACTTTTTAATTTTTTTAATGCAAAAAATGTACTTGTTTGTAATTGTAGGTCAATGGAAAATTTATCAGTGATCAACAGCTGATTTCCAATGTAAGCCCTTCTTTCTTAGAGTAGTTTGAATGGATCTCTTTGAGATTTTACATTTTGTGTAAAAAACCCAATGAAGTCTAGATTTATTCTCATATCTTGTTATATTTTCCTGGGGTTGCTCTTTCTTTCCTATTTCGTAAATGTGAAAGTAAAACCATTATGTCTTGCAGTCTGTTCTTAATGCTCATGATGATGTCATATCCACAATGAAACCTGGAGTAAACTGGGTGGACATGCACAAGTAAGCACCTGTTTTAATCATTCTTAGCTGCAACTATGAAGTTTCTAGACACATATCAAAAGTTTTGTCCATCAGAGGTCTAAAAACAACTGTTATAAGAGTGACAACCAACGTCAAAAGTTCCATCCTGCATTTACTTTACCTCATTACCGCTAGCTATTGAAAATTGATCTTAGTTTCTGATAACCCGAAATTTGAGAGTATGCCAACATTTTTGAAGGATGACAATTATGAGAGACCCAACTTGCCATATTATTGTGCATCTCTTAGTTCAATCATGTCACTTAATTGAAGATTAGCAGAGAAAACTACTCTCGAGTCACTAAAGGATGGTGGGGTCCTTATTGGGTGCTTTTTCTACTTTGAGCCATTTTTCTTTATGCCATCATGCGGAAAATGAAATTCTTACTTGCAAATTTGTTTGTGGGTCTGGGTTGTAGTGATGTTTATGAAAATGATGACTGAAAGAATAGGTGCTGTTTTTATGCCTCATGGTCTTGGGCATTGACACACATGATCCTGGTGGCTACCCTGAGGCGATTTTTTTTTTTTTTTTTTTAATGAAGTCATTATTTCCTTGTAGCTAGCTTTTGTTTGGTAGAATCTTAGATTTGACGTGCTTAACAGGAAATAGAGAGGCCAAAGGAACCAGGATTAAAATCTTTGCTTAGAGTTAGGGATCTCCGAAAGGGAATGGTTACTAATGGTTCTACATATATTGCCTCCATGTCACGAGTCATTATTATTATTATCCCTTCCTTTAACTTCGGTACCCACAAAACGTTACCAGTTCAGTCATCATGATTGCGATGTTTCTAGCTTAGACTTCCTTCCATACCTAAACCAACAGTTGTAAAAACATGGAACTTTTAGAGTCACTGAAGATATTTTTACTTTGAAAAAGATAGACATGCAGCAGATTGACTAACACTTGGTAATCTCAATAAACAGGTGTCTTGCGGTAGTCGGAGCATAAAGTTAAGAGCTAAAAGCAGTGCTAGTGCTAAATTAAATTAGAGATTGGGGCCTTCTGAAGGTTGGTGCCATCCTCATCGTTGTGGTTCTTTTGCTCCACCAAGGGGACTGATTGAAGATGGAAGTCAGGCTCAATGGTTGCTGATGGACTAGCAGTATTTCATGCAATTGATCAAGCCATTGTGGAACCGAAGTCAGAGGTAAGAAATTAGCCGTTATGCAGATTTCTCTTCTTGAAATTGATTAGAATAAATTCTGAAGGAATTGAGATTCTGTGTGGGTATACATTACAGTCTGGTGGCTGTCCCCAGAACTGTATTTAAGACGTCCTTTTAGTACAGAAGAGACCTCTACCCTGTGTGAAGCAAAAACCAAAGGAGGAATTCAGGTACTTTTCCCCTCAAGGGTCCTTGATAATTGATACGACAATAGCACTGACAATGTCTAAGGATAAATATGTCATATGTGTAATGGTAAACTTTGTTCTCCTATTTTCCCAAAAAATGGGAAAGGAATTTTAGTTGTATATTTATTGTTCTCTGAATTTAATTTGGCCCCTTTTTTTTTTTGTCTCCTTAATGGAGCTTTGGACTGTAGTCACAATGCAGTCATCACAGTGTGCACCACATGCACCCAGTTTTCCAGGGTATTCCCGAATAGTGAAGTTCAATATCTTCATCCTCAAGTTGGTGTTGCACCCTAACATGGTGCACCCATGTAGTCAAGCAGTCTTGCAGAACTTCAGTTCAATTGGTATCACTTTGTTCAAAAGTGGGTTCAAACTTAACGGGACAGAATCTCCACTCCAACTGCGTTGCACAGGTTACTTTCCAGGTGCTATAGTAATTTTATACCATGTATGTATGAGTTCTTCATCTTGAAATAAATTTCTACACTGAATTGAAACTTTAAGAGATCTTGTAAAATCAACTCAACTAGTCAACTATCCTAGAGAGGCAGGTAAATGATTTAGCTGGACTTTGGATGATCAAGAATGTCCACTGCCAAGTTTACCATAAATCAAACTTACGAGACGCAGAAGGAAAATTCTTTGATGCCTGTGAAACTAAACAACTTCAAAACCGTTCTCCCTCTTTCAGGTTTTTTTCTTTTCTTTCTTCCTATCCTAGAATGATTCATATAAAAAGTAGATTACATCTTGGGACTCCAGGACTGTACATGCTACTTTTTATGGAGTATTTAAGTTACCTAAAGTACTCAACTGGAGAGAAAACATGATCTGGATAAGAAAAATATCTTTGACAAACACTTAAAAATAGTAAATACAAAGAACCCATTCAAAATTGAATAAAAAATTAATTAGCTCCTGTAATGTTCTGTTTGTATTTAAAATCCATTCTGATATTGTTACGAGTAATGCTACATGCCTACCGAGGAATTATCACTACGCATAATGAAAATGAGTTACGTATTAATCCGTACAAATTTTCGTGACAACAGAAAGACAAGAAAGTCTTTAAGGTTGTTTTTCAATCCAACCTCTTTTATTAATGAAACTCAAACTCGACATTCTGGACACCATCAGGTTGTTTAGTTTCTTCGTCCAATTAACACGTTTCGACGTGTTTGCTCCTGGCCCATGACATCCATGCTCGACATACGTTATGTCCCTCCTGAAACATATACATTTTCATCAATTAATAATTTTGATGTTCAAAATTATAGTTATGATGTTTGTTAAACTATTTATAACTTACTCGTGACCGTGGCAATTCCAAATATCCCATCCTTGAGGAACAACAGCGTTAGAAAAACTAGAGTTGTAGAAGAGAACAGTTGAATGGCATCTCCATGGTCTTCCGAGATAAGTTTTACCGGCACCGATCACACTGCATTCTTTAAACACAAATGCACTTCTATCTTCGAAGCTGTCTCTTCCTTGTGCTGTTATATACCCATCATCAATCACTGATATTACACATTTCTGCACAAAATGATTTAGTTAGAACCTCATTTTTTTATGCTGTATTTCTTATGGCGCATGAATGACAAATAATTAAAAACAATCAATTTTGTATGATATTTTACTCATTGTACATTTAAATCCTAATGAAATTAAGGCACTGAGAATACATAATCTTATCGTCCGGTTAAATTTCAAACTGGTAGATGATAATAGAGTGATCGAATCTGCGAGTTTGTTTATGAGAAGTTCATTCACTAGAATAGTTTGCTTTAATTTTATTTTCATTTTGGACGGCATAAGATACTATCATTTCTATCACGTACGCTAACAAATTTTACCCCAATAATTATTGTTCACAGATAATCTAAACAATAATTACTTATACGTTATTAGGTTCTAACCTCAAATATTGACCGAGCCAATCCGAATATGAAGTCAGCAGATCCTTCAATGAAGCAAGATTTATAGTAATGAAGTCCTTGTACATCCCATAATGTATCTTGTAATCCATAGAAACCACATTCATAAAAGGAAATACGATTTCCCATTACCATGGCCGCAGCTGCCTCATGTGTTGGATTCTTGTTTACACCATTGTTTAATGGATGATTATATGTATTCTGATCCAGAAACGTTTACAAATCCACAGATCAGCAACGAATAAATTACAACACAAACTACACACGCATAGTTTCTTGAAAGAGATTATTATGTTTGCTAATACTCACATAGAAGCTTATACGTCGAGCAACAACATTATCAGCAAAAACACTAAACGTTGCGTTCTTGTGCAAACCGTAGTCTCCATATGCGATAATTGTGTCTTTCATACTTTCACCTTCCAACACAATGAAGGGTTTCTCTATAGGAATTTGCACTTTCTCTCTGCATATATTAAAACTATGTTAAACAGCACCGAATTATAACTCAAGATTAAGTTTTTGAAACAACAAAAGAAAATATACGTACTCGTAAACGCCATTCTTGATTTGAACACGTATCCATGCTCTATTGTTAACTGGTATGGAGTTTATGGCAGATTGAATAGATGAGAAATCAACATGCCCGGATTTACCAACAGTAATAGTTTTGGATACTTTTCCTCCATTAGAAGGATTCGGTTCCGGTTCAGGTGCAACAGCCACCAATCCATAAATCACGATAAGAACAGAAATGCATAATATACTAGTTGGCAATGATTTTCTCTGAATCCTCATTGTGATTTTACTGATGAATGAAAGCACCTAGTGAAAAGAATTTGTGCTGATGAAAAATGGAATCAAGCACACGATCTGTTCTTAAATAATGCAAAAGATACTCGACTAATGCAGAAGATACTCAACTAATGCAGAATATACTTACAATGAAGAAGAAGAGAGAATTCCAAAATCGTCGTTTTACACTTTTACTTAGTAAGAAAATATTATCCAATTAGTTAAATTAAGAAATAATTAGATTAAGTATATTGCTCGTATAGATTAATACTATAATCTGAGATTAATTACCAGTGATCAAAGGAGAAAATCTATGCCTATTTTTTTCTTGAAAAGATGATGCAGCCATTTTACTACGTATGACTAATCCTTGGCTAAAATTTTGCAGATTTTTTTTTATCCGCCGTATATATGCAAGTAGAATGATCCGCTGATAAAATGTTTTAACTAAATTTAATTACCCGATTTAGGTAGATGGTCATTTAGGGTGTGAAGAAAAAACGTGGCACTTATTTAAGTTCCTAATGCTGTTATGACCTTTCTTAAACCTCTTTTCTAGGCACTCATGGAGTTCTTGGCATGGACTGCGCAGTCAATGTCTAAGTTTTCCTTCAACTGTTTCCTAATTCCTAGTGCAATAAATAAATAGGTGTAATTTGTTAAAACAAAAAAACTTCTTTTACGTAAATAAAAATGTTAATGTTAATCCTAAAAAGCCAGGAAAATCGTTCAAAGCTAGAATTGGAAAAAAAAAAATCAAAAAGATTTTCCTCCTTATTTATTTGAAGATATTTATATACAGATTATGTTTCCAAGTTTTATCCAAAATTTCCAAAGATACAAACATACGAATATACTGTTTTGTTTAGGTAATGAGAAATATCATTGGTTCTATTCAGCCCACCATAAATCCCACGGTCAATCCCACCGGATGATGTGGCGAGACTTTTATTAAGTTTTTATTTTTCTCTTTCTTAATGACGTGTTTTGATCGAACGGATACTACCTTGCGTGCATTGCATCGGGATAGGGATGGGGCAGAAGTGGGCCCCATCGATTGTCTCTACCGGTGTAAATTTCGGTGAAAAACCGAAGTGAACCTAGACTTTTTGTTTTTCTTTTCAGTATTAACTTTTAGTTGTATCTTAGAAAAATCAAAATATTGGTGGTTTTAATGACGAAGGTTTCGTGGAGAGGATTAGAGACTTTATGAGTGATAAGGGTCTCAGAAAGCTCCCTGGTTGTAGTTCGATAGAAGTTAACTCAGAAAACTGCTGATTTTAAAAATCCACTCGCGAAAATAGTGCAAATCGGGAGATTTCGATGAGTTAACTCAGTCACTTATTTGTTTCTTAAAATCTATGATTTTCAATCTCTTTTACATCAGAATCTACTCCATATTTAGTTAATCTTTTATGTAGATTTCATTTCCTTATTTAGTTTTTCACGATTAGTTAATTCAGTTCTCTCTTTATCCTTAATTTCATTCTTCAGCTATCATAAGTTTATTTTCAAAATTTCAAAAATTTTAATGGCTTGCTAATTTTCACCTGTTTCTCTTCATCTTGTGTCTGCAGTTTGGATTATCCATAATGGCGTTTGCCTTAACGTTTGTGATCGTGATTATAACGTTTGCTGAGAAGTTCGCTACTCGTTTGAAAGAAGGAATTGTCTTTGAAAGTATCAGTGGTTTGCAATGGCAGTGGAAGATGAATCGGTTCAACTCACAGAATCGCTCAATTAGTGAAGTCCGCCATCATAGGAATTCAATTTTTTTTGAAAACCGTAATTATAGCTTCAAATTGAAACAAAAAGTTTGTTATATTTCCTTTTTTATAGGGTCCATATACTCATACAACTATTTCCCCGTATTAGAACCCAGTCAATCAATTTGTTACCGTAATCACAGTTTCAATATCACAAAAAATATTCTTCATATTTTCCCTGCCAAAAATATTCTACCTTCTACCATTTATATCACCTCTCATAGAAACCCTAGTGAGCATAACAAAAAAACAATGGAAGAAGGAGGTTCTAGTCAGATGGGAGAGCTAGTTAACAAGTTCAAGCAAGCCACCTTAGAATTAGGTGATACGAATGAAGTAGTTGTTTTTCAATCAGAAAACCAAAATGGTGAAGCAGAAGAAAACTCCTGGGAAGCTAGTGCTATTGGCAAAATAATTATTGAAGGAAGAATGAGATATGAAACTGTAGAAAAGTGCATCAGGTTCACTTGGCCTTTCTTAATGGAGGAAGACATCAAGATTGTAGAAGTTGATCCAAATATAATGATCTTCAAATTTAGCAAATGGGAGTCTTTGAACAGAGTTATTGAAGAAAGGCCATGGAGCATCAATAGGAATTTACTGGTTGTTCATGATTATATCCCAGATATGATCTATACTGAGAAACACTGGGGGTTCCAACAGTTTTGGATTCAGATCAAGTACATACTGCCGGAGCACATGAATGTTTCAGCTGTTACTAAAATAAGAGGCATCATGGGAGAAGTAGTTAAAATATAACCAAAAGATGCAGTCCCAGTTGGGGGTATTCCAGTGAAGGTGTGTGTCAATATTGATCTAACAAACCCCATGAGAAGAGGAGTCAAAGCTATAACTAATGCAGGTATAACCAAATGGATCAATTTTTTTTTAATGAGAGACGGCCAGCTGGTATATGCACTGAGTGTTCTGTCATCAAGCAATGCAAGGGAGCATGCACAGATGCAGCTAATTTTCTGGCAAAAGCTCATGAAAAGCCTTACTTTTTTGGTAAACCTAGCAGCACAAGGAAAAGCATAACTGAAATCTCAACAAGCGCAGCTCCTGTCTCTAAAATTAATCAAAGAAAGTTTGTTAAGAATACAATGTTTGTTCCCTCTAAGGATGGAGAAGTTGTAAACATGATTTTTTTACTGAAGAATGGAGAATAAGAAAGAGACAATGAGGATACTAGACTTAGCAAAAGGAACATGACTTCCAAGGACACATCTGCAACAGTCAATGAAGATGGAGATAACACCATTAGCAATATCACTGCATACAACATTGACATTCAAGCTTCTCAAGTAATCACATCAAAGGATAATCAAACTGCAACTACACAGATGGAGAGTCAGGTAGCTTTCATTATTTTTTTATCTAACAGTTTTCTTTTTGTTATCTACTTGTCCTTCTCTAGGTTTACAACTATCATCTTTAATTTTTTTTGCATAAACATCACTCATTCTTGCATCTGTTTCATCTAGGACTAAGTCTTTTCATATTACTCACTATCAACATCAGTAAAAGAGAAGTGTTTACAATGAAAATCATATCCTGGAATGTTCAAGGTTTCAAGAACTCCACAACTATAAATCATCTAAGTGACTTGATCAGAACTCAAAATCATGATATAATCTTTTTGTGTGAAACAAAGTTAGCTGAAGCAAAGTGCAAACCACTCCTAAAACCATTTCAATACCCAAATTGTACCTACATAGAGCCAGTAGGTTTATCTGGTGGACTGGTGTCATTATGGAAAAATGGTTTCCAATGTGAAGTCTTAGATGCTACTAATAATATGTTTAATGTTGTAGTGCAAGCTGATCCTAGCAAGCATGAATTCCTGCTAACCTGTATGTATGGTTTTACAAATTATGAAAAGAAAAAAGAGCAGTGGAACTACATTCATAAATTTAGTAAAGCTGATACTGGCCCCTGGATTTTACTAGGTGACCTTAATTTTCATTTGATAGACAGTGAGAATAGTGCCTCTAGTTCTTCAGATGGTTGGGTTAATACAATAGTCAAAAATAGTGGTCTTGAAGATAGGTTATACAGGAAAGGACTACACTTGAATAAGTAATAACCTAGGAACAAGAAAGAAGATAAATAGAATTGATATGGCTTTAGGAAAAAGTGATTTGAATCTACATTTCCCTAATTCAAAACTTCATCACTTAACTCAGGTTGGTAGTGATCACAGCCCCATAATGCTAGTCACTGATTATGCAATTCAAAGTTGTTGGAAACCTTTTAAATTTTTTCTTACTTGGTTAAATGATAATTCTTGTTCTACTGTCATTGCTAATGCTTGAAAAAATAGAGTTAGTGGCTCTCCTGGTTTTCAGCTTGTCAAGAAACTTCAAACAACAAGAAAAGATCTCTCTAAATGGAACAAAGAACATTTTGGAGATATTAATGTCAAAGTTGATACATTACAAAAATAATTTGACTTCTTTCAATATCAGCCACAAAGCAGTGAGTCTAACAATCAAATTGTGGAAATCAACAAGGAGTTAAATAAATGGAACAAAGTTAAGAGTGAGTTCTACCAGCAAAAATCTAGGGATTAGTTCATCAAAGATATGGATAACAACAACAAGTATTTCCATACTAAAACAAATAGACGAAGAACTAGAAACAACATTGATTCTATCAAAGACAACAACAACAACTGGCTGCAAACAAGAGAAGTAATTGCTTGGCATCTGACTAATCATTTTAAGACAATAAGTACTTCAATGTTTCAAGAACTAGATGAAAGTCTTTATCTAGACATACCAACCATAGTTACTTCTGAAGACAATTCTCAACTCATCAGGATTCCTTCAAATGAAGAAGTTTTTTCTACTCTCAAGACAATGGAAAATTGGAGTGCTCCAGGTCCAGAAGGCTTTCAAGCAGGTTTCTACAAGAGTCAGTGGAACATTGTTGGAGAGGATGTATGCATGATGGTCACAATGTTTTTTTCAGACAAAACACATTCTCAAGCAGATAAATAAAACCTATATATCTCTAATACCCAAAAAGAAAAAACATACTTGTGCAGTAGATTACAGACCGATTGGTTTGTGCAACACCTCTTATAAAATCATTTCCAAGATACTTGTAAACAGAATGAAGCCATTAATGGAAAAGATCATCTCACCTTTCCAGGCAGCATATGTTTCTGGCAGACTGATCAGTGACAACATGATCATTACTCAAGAGATTATACATTCTATGAAGAAGAAATGAGAAAGTGGATGGATTGCTCTCAAACTAGATATGTCAAAAGCCTTTGACAGACTGGAATGGAACTTCCTAATAAAGATACTCAAATATTTTGGTTTCTGTGATGACTTCTGTGATATTGTTTACCAATGTATCAGCACTACAACCTTATTTGTAATGCTAAATGGTTCACCTTGTGATGAGTTCCATCCTACCATAGGAATAAGTCAAGGTGACCCTTTATCAACTTACTTATTCATCCTAGCAATGGAATTCTTATCTAGGCAGCTCATCTCCGCACAACATCAGAACTCCATAAAAGGTATTAAAGTGGCTAATTCTTCTCCAGCCATTAACCATCTACTCTTTGCAGATGATTGCTTGATTTTCACTCAAGCTATTCTTTCTACAGTTAACAATCTGTTGGAACTACTTCAAAATTTCAGTACTCAGTCAGGGCAAGTCATTAATTTTGATAAAAGTGCAGTACATTTTAGCAAGTACACAAAGCCTGAAGTTGCAGCAACTCTGACAGGAATTCTTTGAGTTAAAACAATGAACTCCAGAGAAAAGTATCTTGGTTCACCATTATTACTGGGTCATTCCAAGCAAGATTCCTTTAAAGCCATTAAGTAGAGTTTTGAGAACAAGTATTCATCTTGGTCTGCTACATCCTTAACTCAAGATGGAAGGTCCACAATGATTAAACATGTCTTAAACTCTTTACCAGTGTACCAGATGGGGACTTTCAAGTTACCTAATAATCTCATCAGTCAACTTACTTCAATTGAGAGAAAATTTTTTTCGGTTCATAACTCAAACAGAGGTATGAATCCCATTGGATGGAACAAGGTTTGTAAACCTAAGGAGATGGGAGGGCTTTCTTTTAGGGATTTAGAGAAACTGAACCTTGCTATTCTTACTAAACTTACTTGGAGGATATGCACAGAATCTAGTCATCTAGTGGTTCAATTTTTGGGAGGAAGATATTTCAAATATGGTAATCTTCTTCATCAAAAACTGGAAGCTAAAAACTGCTCTTACACTTGGAATGGAATCACAAAAGGCCTATAGGTAGTACATCAAAACTATTTCATGGAAATCAATAATGGAAGAAATACCAAAATTTGGAGAGATAGATGGATACCAAGTATGACTACTCCTCCAACACCAATAAATGATCTCTACAGATTTTATGAAGAGGTCGCTGAGTTGTTTGTCCCTGATACAAATCAATGGAATGTACAATTACTGCACCAACTCTTTGATGACTTCACATCCAGCAAGATACAATCTCTCTTCATTGATCTGTCAAAAGAAGATACCATGTTGTGGATGCCTGCCAAAGATGGCAAATTCGCTGTAAAGAGTACATACAATATGCTTACTAAATGCAATGGGGAGGTGCAAGTAAATGGCTTAACTATTGAGACTAAGGTATGGAAAAGGTTATGGAGTTGTCCTATAGCTCACAAGATCAAACTTTTCTCTTGGAAGTGCATCAGAGACATTAATGTAACTAGAACCAAGTTATTCTACTACAACAGTGAACAAGAAACTCAGTGCAATATTTGTGGAAACAATGGAGCATCTTATCTTCGACTGCAGACATGCAAGATCTGTGTGGAAGGGTGTAAACATCAACATTGATTCTGTGAAGACTCACTTCAACAGTGTGCAAGAATGGGTTCTCAGCTGGTTTTCCAGGGATGCATACAACACTGATGATAAATGGCTATATAAGTTAATGATTGGCATTTGGATAATCTGGAAAGATCGATACGACTCTGTGTTTCAGGGAGTTTCTCTAAATCCATTTACCTCAATACAGAAAATACGGTACCATTTAGCATCGCATTTGCATGACATAGAATGCACACACAAAAACTGTTTTGCTAGATGTCCCTCTAGTTGGATGCCTCCTCTAGAAGGAGTTTTAAAAATTAATGTCGACGCTTCTTTTGATTATAACACTAACCAACTTGGTACTGGTTTGGTTTTGCGTGATCACACAGGGGCATGTCAAGGGATCAGAGGAACGTATGCAAGTGGAGTACTGAGTCCATAAATGGGTGAATGCATCGCTATACGAGAAGCTTTGGTATGGGAAAAGTCCAAGCAATTAGCAATGATTCAAGTAGAAGCTGATACGAAATTGGTCATTCAATCAATAACATGATGTTCTCTTCTTATACAATGGGAGAATAGAAACATCTTAAAAGAAATTAAACACTTAGCATCTGGTTTTAATATTTGCAATTTTAATTTTATTAATAGAGATGATAATCAGGTAGCTGATTACATATCTAAGTTGGTTAGAGAGTCTACTGCCGCTATTGAGGCAGACTCAGTTTATCCCTCTGAAGTTTGTAATCTGTTGGCTTTAGACCAAAACTTATCCTGCTCCTGAAGCTAATAAATTCATTTCTTTATATATATATATAAAAAAAATGATGACAAAGGTTTCTTTCTTCTATCACCTTCTTCAATCTTTGTGGCTCGGGATGATATACGATTTTGGATCCCCTTTCTTTAACTCTCCTTCAGTTTCGGAAACTGAATTTTTCATACTTTCTTATCAGCGTTGTGATTAAGAAAAAAAATAAATTTGCAACCCTAAAACAATGGTAAGGATGGAACTTCCGGACAAGCACCACAGTTACTATCATCATCCGATACACTGCGGCACTTTTCAAGTTCCTCGTTGCCCAATTGATTATCATCAATCACTGCATATACAACAAGCACATTTTATCTATAAATTTGATTAATAAAGTGTAAATCATTTAGGGTTTACGTCTTAAATCAATCAGAAAAAATGTTATTTCAAAGATTTGTGATAAACAAAACCATTTTAAATCTCTGATTAGAATTTGTATACAAATTACTGGTTTCACATGTTTTTTTTATTTTTTCCGGGTCCAAGAGCATAGCTCAGTGGTATCCCATCAACTCCAGTAAGGAGGAAGTCAGGGGTTCAATCCCCGCCGCCGTAAAGGTTTGTAATAGTGTATAGTGGGTTAAGCGGTGTTGGGTCTGGAAGTGGGGCCAGTCCAACTGGATGGGTTCGGGTAGGGGTCTGGGTCCGGCTTTCGCATACAAAAAAAAAAATCTTTTGTTTTTGGTATTTTCCAGCATTTGTATAGAGAGACTCTTGAAAAACAAAAATTATATTTTTCCCAATAAAACCAAAAAACGAAAAAGTTAAGCCATGTCATCCGGTGGGATTTATGGTGGGCTGAAAAGAATTATTGTTTAATTTTCCATCAGTAAGATTTTTTTTTAATTATTATCTCTATCCAAAACCTCTGCATAACCGTTTTTTCTAAACAATTATCCAAACCTATTTCTTTTCAAATCTTCTTCTTCAAACCTAGATTTACTAGGATTAAATCTGATTTATCAGATTTTCCGAGTAAATTAAGGTTTGTAATTGTATAGTTATTTGGTTGCTTTCAATAAAAATCACTTTGTAATTTAGGTTTTATAATTTATTTTTATGTTTCTGATTTAGTATATACAATGGCTATTTCATGCCTTAATATAATTCCAATCGTAATCCCCATTAGTGCGTTTAATTACATCCCTTTGGCTCTTGTATTGAAATCCGATGATAGATTGAAGCATATCTTTGAAGCCGATAAATTCCGACGTGACGATGATCAATATCCGTACAAAGAAGATCAATGGCTATTGGAATGGATCGTGATTACGAAGATTATCATAAACTACTTCTTCTGCAAAGTATTTTATCTTAAAGAGGAAGAAGTCTCTAAATGGTTGAAGATCAATCAATATACCATTATTCATATTAGTCTTTTCCATTTTATTCGGTTTCATGTAGATCAAAATATTCACATTGTAGATTGTTTGTATCAATTTGCAATGTATAATGATGAAACAGGAGGGTACGTCTATTTACCACTTCTATTATGTAACAATCCAAACCTCAATTTGAATGAGGTAATAATAAATTTAGGGGCTTTTCCCCTCTTTCCATCAAAATAAAAATAAAAAATCCATCAGTAAGTAAAGTTGCCCGAATTCCCAGGAATCACGTTTCCTACGGAAACTAATTTTCCAGTAAATCCTCCATATGGAGTCCGACTCCTCCCCATTTTCCTATAAATCCTCCATATGGAATCTGACTCCTCCCTTTAAGATTTGTTGGGAAACTTATCAATGGATCTATGGACCCACTGTTTTTTTAACCCTATAATCACATACATACAATTTTAAGATTATGAGGGTAATGTCAAACAGTAGATGAGCTTTAAAACAAGGGAGTTATAAGAATCCTAGGAATTTTAACTGAGCTACCAAACACACGATGAATTTGCATGAATCCTGGGGTTTGTAACTCTGCAACCAAACACACTATAAGCATCATCCACTATAGTGAGATTTCGGCAATTTTTATTCCCATCAAAATGGGATCATGGTAATCGCAGAGGTTCAGACGTTCAGTGGTGTCAGTCTACCTTGAGATCAGGGACGCACCACCTTGAGATCAGGGACGCACCCAGTAGAACCGAACAAAGTTTTTTGATTCAGGCGAACAACTTTGATCAAGCTTAATATGTTGTTAAATTGTTTTTTGTTTTTTTTTAGATTTGTGGGTTTAAAGGGATACACGGACTAAAGCGAGGTTAACCCTTTCATAGGTCTGCTTTGTTTGAGATACCAAGTCGCTTCGTTCCAAAGCAAATTTGTGTCTTACCTTTAAATCTTCAACTACAGACTTCTATAGACAAAATTTGCTAATGAATGGAAATAAAATTTGACATAAGGAGCCGCATGTATAAATATGGAAAATGTCCACACACAAAAATATACTGTTTGCCATGATAATGCCACATATTGGGATAGAATGTTGTTTGAACCACCACTTAGCTGTCATCCAAGTCTGTCATCCATCCAACCGACAGAGCCTGTTCAGTCTTCCATGAAGCCAACTACCGGTAAATTGTCTGTCAATGGTCAAAGTCAACCGCCAGTCCACGACTAAAATCAACATCAAGTTGTCAAATCCTGGTTTGCCCGATCCGGTCCATTTTGTCTAGTCTATTTCACCGATCCAGTTCGTCTGACTCGACTCACATAGCTTGGTATGTGGACTCCAATCTCCCTCTTCAGTCCATTTTTGCTCCCGTTCAATATTTCGGTTGTGTTGCAAGATAGTCAACTATCCAGTTTGCTAGTCGTGCTGCCAGCCATGTTGTCATCCAGTATACAATGCAGTTTTCCAGCCATGCTGCCAACCATATTTCCTGTCAACCAGTGATATGTATGATCTCCATACCTTGGTAGCTATTACTATAAAGGCGGAATTCAGAATAATAATAGACGAAAAACTTAGAAAACAGAACACAAAGTAGTGATTTGAAGAAAAATATCTTCTCTAGATTATGAACAAGAAAACTATTACAATTCTCTCTTTGTTATGCTCAGAATCTCTCAAAACAGTGGATCAACCTTAAAATGTTTGCTAGCTTGCAAAAGTATTATTCCAAGCTTTTCCTAGGTTTTCTTTGTTTTTAGTTAATAACCAAATCTCTCTATTTATAGACTTCATCGCACTCAGCCGACTAGGTCTTCTATTAAGAATCTATTTCCTGAACTAAGAGTGTTACCAAAAACAAACTCTTTTCTACTAGGAATTTTGCCCAAATAAGGTTTCCTTCCTAATATAGGATTCTTCCCTCAACTTAGCTTGAGGTTTACTAAGTCCCTAAGAGGAGTAGGGATACACCTGTATCATGGGTCCCCCTTTTAAGAACTTGAACTCCTGTGAAAGTTAAAAATGAAGGTTAGTGAACTCAACAGTCCCTTTTTCCGTGTTAAACCACTTGGTCTTGCTGGGAACTTGACCTTTACATCCAATTAGAAAAACTTCTTTTTCTCCTTGTCGTGTGTTGGTCATTCTTCGCTCCAATATGCAGTCTTCCTTGAGTGGTTCCTCTCTATCAAACCATAAGTCTTTTACTCGTGGTAAGATCATAGTGTCATCGCCGTCATCATCTAGTAATGGTGGTTCAAACATCTCCAACCTTTCTAGGTTGTCTTATTGTTGTTTGGTTAGGGTTTCCAAACAAACTCTACTCAGCTTCTCCTCAAGAGAACGGGTCACAAGGAGAATGAACTTCGTACTAACATTCTCCAACTGTTTACCCTGAGTAGCTGTAATCAAGCTCGCTCCATTAAGAGGAGAGTCTATAGCTCATATTACAAAAGCTTTCCCATCTTTGGTAAAGGTATACTTCGGGTTCCTCTTATGTAAAATCGCATCTCGATCCCACAAGTAAGGACTACCAAGTACAACCTGACAAACATCTAATGGAACCACATTGCATGTAACCTTATCAATGTATGACTCATCAAAAGCAAATTTGAACGTACACTGTTCTGAAACCTGTATCCCACCTTCCTTTTGAAGCCACCCTAAAGGATAGGGTTTCGGATGTTTGAAAGTCTTCAAACCCAATTTCTGTACCAAAGAATGTGAAAGTAAATTTTTCTGACTTCCCGGGTCAATAACAACATCTATAAGTGTTTTCTTAACCTCCATCTTAACTGTGAAGAGTGGTTCCCTAAGGTCATCTTTTAAAGGTTCTTCTTTTTTCCCTGCCATAAGAGAGAGCTTTGAGTTGGGTTCCGTTAGTCCTTGGACTTCTATTTGAGCTTGTGCGACTAGTGCTTCCTTTTTGGCTTCTTTATTCTGCAACCCTTTTGGTTTTAGATTAGGATACTTCATCCAACACTTGTCAACAACATGTCATGTTTGTTTGCAATGAATGCAAATCAGACTTTCTTTGTCTTTAGACTTCTTATCCTCTTTACTCCTTTCATCTCCTTTAGCGACGAAACCTCCAGACTTCCCCTTGGTGTTTCCCTCAACATCAGATTTCTTAAGCCTGCCTTCGATGGCATTAGCTTTTATGCTTGCTTCGGAGATAGTATCTACCGAAAATATCTTCAACCCCTTCCATATATACTCATGGAACCCGGAGATATACTTCATATAGATAGCATAATCTTCCAAGTCTAAATCCAAAATCTTAGCTTGATTCTGAAATTCCGAAGTATATCCTTGCACGGTTTGGTTGTAAGTCTGCTTAAAGTTGTACCACTTGAACCATCTCTCCTCAAGGTAGCCAACCAGATAAAACTGTTTCCTTATAACTGCCTTGAATCTTTTCCACGACAATACTCCCTTGCCTAGGTTTTGTCTTTGATAAGCTTTCCACCAGGTTAGAGCATGCTTTTGTAGCTTCAATGACGCGAAAGCAATCTTTTCCTTTGAACCATATTCAAAGAAAGAAATATACGTCTCTAGATGTTCAATCCAATCATCCAATTTTTCAACATCGACACTCCCATCGTAAAGTGGAATATCAACACGAAAATCAATTTTCAGATTCTTACCATGAAATTTAGTTGATGTAGGACTTTTAAGAAACTCGCTTTTCTTCTTTTCTTCATCCACATCTTCTTCATCTTTATCTTCTTATTCTTCTTCCTAGCCATCTTCTTTCGAAGCTTCAGGTGAAGGTATAATCTTTTTCTTCGTCTTCGGCTTGGGTGTATGAGAACGAATACATTCAGTCAATTCTTCAAGGGTGATTTGAATCGACTTCATGTATGTTTGTAGCGTAGCCACCTTTTATTCCATAGTTTGTGGTTCGCTTTGCTTAGGTTCGTCATCTGACTTCGTCATCCTTGATCCTCTTGTTCTCCTAACGTCTTCTAGCTTTCGAGTACCTCACCAAGCTTTATGTAAAGAGATCTAGTGAAAACCATAAACACAGGGATTTACCCTAGAAACTAACCTTGCTCTGATACCAACTTGATATGTATGATCTCTATACCTTGGTAGCTATTACTATAAAGGCGGAATTCAGAATAATAATAGACGAAAAACTTAGAAAACAGAACACAAAGTAGTGATTCGAAGAAAAATATCTTCTCTAGATTATGAACAAGAAAACTATTACAATTCTCTCTTTGTTACGCTCACAACCTCTCTAAACAGTGGATGAACCTTAAACTGTTTGCGATCTTGCAAAAGTATTGTTCCAAGCTTTTCTTAGGTTTTCTGTGTTTTTAGTTAACAACCAAACCTTTCTATTTATAGACTTCATCGCACTCAGCCGACTAGGTCTTCTATTAGGAATCTATTTCCTAAACTAAGAGTGTTACCAAAAGCAAACTCTTTTCTACTAGGAATTCTGCCCAAATGAGGTTTCCTTCCTAATATAGGATTCTTCCCTCAACTTAGCTTGAGGTTTACTAAGTCCCTAAGAGGAGTAGGGATACACCTGTATCAACCAGTCAAGCCAATCTGCTAGTAAGTCATGCCGGTCAAAGATCGACGGACGCAGTTAACATGCAACCAATAACAAGAAGTCAATGTATGCCCACAAAGTCAACGTCCACCAGTCAAATTCGCTGGTCCATGATAGTTTGGCCTGTTGCCACCGATCCAGTGCCAGAATCCGCCAAGAAGGTTCTAGAAGAGTATGGATTGCTTGTTGACCAAGTCGTTGCGAAGAAATATCTGAAACACTCCAGATATCTTGATGTCCAAGTTGCTTGCATATGAAGTTTATCTCAAATTTAGGGTTTATCTCATATATTCAACTGTATAAATAGAGGGGGATCTCGTCCCTAAAGGAGACACACTGATATACACGAAAATAAATAGAGAAATACACCAGCAAACCCTAAAAGGGATCAAAAAAATCCATTGGTATCCATATATATATATACATATCAATACAATATATTCCTCTACGGATTCATCCGTGGATGTAGGCAAAACTCGCCGAACCACGTTAATTTCGTATCTCTCATATTATGCTTGTTTCGTGTTATTAACCCTATTTTACATCATCATCATCAAATCAATCGTGTTATGTATCTGAAAGTACTTTTTGGTACCAATATTGGTGCCGACTAAAGGGAGACGTGAAAAAGAAACGTGTTTTCCCAGTGAGAAAAGTATTGCAGAAACTTAAAAATCATGTTCGTGAAAAAGAAGTCTGGAGGATGTCAACAACAATCACCGCAGATTGAAACTTGCTGAACATGTTACCACCGACGTTGTATCACTTTCTGGATCGTTGAAACTATTTTCAGGATGTCGTCCCGCAACATGTTCAAGTCTAAAGTTCGAAGAAATTTCTTCCCAGATAATGCAGCGGCAACATATTTGAGTTCGTAGTTTGTCAAAATAACTGCCGCCATGTTCATTGGAATTGGTGCCTAAAAGTTCATTCAGGTTGTCTAGATGCCTATGGCTCTAGAAACTTATATCATTTACCTGTATCAACTGCATATATGATAGTGACATGACGGAAAAATACTGGGAAAAAAAATCCTCCAAAAAATCGTAAGGAAAAAATCCTGAAAAAGGTAAAAAATCGTTACAAAAAAAACATGCAAAAAAGTATCGTAGAAAAGTCTGAGAGAAAAGCCGACATTTTCAGAAACTATCACGAATAGAAAATACAACTATCACACATAGACTATTGCAGGGTTGTTAGAGAAGAAACTGTTGTAATTTTTTTTGAACGGAAAGCGTGGCGAAAAAGTTACAAACAACCGAAACAAAAAATCAGGAAAAGCCGACGGCCATGTCCGGAACTAGGTCCGGCCACCCTTACCAATGGTAACCAATTTTATTTTATTTTATTTTAAATTTCTGGCGTCCAAGTCCGGCGGCAAGGTCAAGTCAACTCGCGAGCCGCCTTCCTCCAGCCAACTTGCCAAGTCGAGCCGTCTAAGCCATATATATCCTGCTTGCCTAGCCGAGTCGGTGAGCAAAGAGCCAATAGCTAAGCCATGCCTTTAGACGGATGTTTCCACCAACTCGGTCATGCCTCCGGCTGTTTACGCCAAGCCAAGCCGTACCTCCAATCCCAGCCGCTTAGCCCACTATGCCATCCGAGACATGAGCCGCTGTGATGTTTCGGCCCCGTTTCTATCTTCCTACGGATATTCCCCCTAAAACCTAAATTCACCTCGCTCGATGAACTTACTATTTTGTTTCTTCAATATCTTCTTCATTACACCTCTGAAGTGAGTGATTTTTGGCTAGTTACGGTTGTCTTTAAATTCCCTACGATATAGAGGTGAAAATTGTCGTGTTTCAAAGAATTTATTCTTTAGATTTGGAGCGGCGACATCGACTGTTCTACACACTCCTCTACTCTTAACGTCTTCTGGATCAAAGGTAATAAATTGAAATGTCGTATGTAAAATTTATTCGTCATATAGTGCCTACAAAATCAGAGCCCATAATCTATTGATGTAATAATCCTCTATCTTTATGTAAATCACACCTCTTTCCTTTCCTGTATGTGTTTAGTATATATAAACCCATCTCCTAAACCAACCCCCAGGACTGTTCCTGGAGAAAATTTGCCCCGAAGTGATTTTATTTTTGTTTGTGCCCCTAATTATTTATTTTGCAAAAATTTACAATAGAAACATAAATTAAAGCAAAAAAATTCGGGAAAAAAAACAAACAACAACATCAATACCTTTTATAGAAACATCTAATAAGGAATCAATCCAGTTGATCACTTGAGTGTTGTTATGGGTTTTGTAAAATAAATAAAAAAGGAAAAAAAATGAAAATCTCTACTGGGAGCATACGGTGATGCTCCTAGTAGAGATTGTTGTTATGGGTTTTGTAAGGAATCAATACCTTTTATAGAAACATCCAATAAGGAATCAATCCAGTTGATCACTTGATTGTTGTTATGAGTTTTGTAAAAAAAGAAAAAAAGGAATTTTTTTTTGAAAATCTCTACTGGGAGCATACGGTGATGCTGTGACTCAACTGGGAAGAAAGAGGCAAAAAGAAACTAAAACGTCTCTTCTCAAAATAAGTGTTTCGATAATTTATTTTGAACCCTTCGAATTTATGTAATTCATAATTCAGTCCATATTTTCTTTTTTTAATGAAAGCCCCCATTATTACTGGGCTTTTTGTTGCCTCTGGGCTTTTGTTGCCTGCAAGTGGAGCTTTGCCTGCTTGCCTATCAGGCCCGGCCCGGCCCTGCAACTCCTAAATGAGTGAGGTTTCTTTGGTTTTTGAACCAAAAGATAGGCACATTATTATGTACTATATTAGTATTAGGGGTGAGCATATGGCCCGTAATCCGCGGATTTAACCGGGACTAATCGTTCTTTTGCGGATGGATTCCCGGACCGTTCGTTAATGGGTTGGATGCAGGTGGAATTTTTGAAATCCAACGGATTACGGATCGGGTTCGGATGCAACCTTGAAAATCCGTTGGACATCCATATCCGTTAAATTAAGGGCATTTATAAGTTATAGAAAAAACTATGCATCATTTATGAATTCTTAAGATGTTTGATTGGGTGTTGTATATTGCATTTTTGTATTTGTATACATATATAGGATATGTGGGTTTTATAAGGAGTCTTTTGTGTTGGCTTTATTTTCATTATTATTTTATAAATTTTAACTAAAACAAATCCTTTGGATTATCCGTATCCAATCCGCCCATCCAATCATCCATTGGATGCAAATACGTTGGATGTTGGATTGGATGTGGATAGGGCTACACAAAACCAACCCAACCCGCACCCGCCGGAAAATGCCCGCACCCGACCCAACCCGCCTAGGCGTAGGTCGACTATGGGTGACCACATCAGAACCCACCATATGTTGGTTCGGGTACGGGTAGCAACTTCTGTCACCCAACCCAACTCGCCCACCCGCCTAAATTACCCTAACCCTTAGATTAGATTCCAACCACTAATCCCAGCCGTTCAATTTTTATATATAATACATAATTCTAACCTAATCCTAGTCGCTTCTTTTTTTCCTTAGTTTCTATTATCTTATGTAGTGATATTCACTACAAATGCATTCAGTTAGTGATTCTATAGATGAAAAGAGAGTAAGAACTAGGGTTTTAGAAGAAGATAGATGAGAAGAAGGAGCCTTAGAGAAGAAGAAAGAGAGTAAGAGGAGCATGCGAAGAAGATAAGATCATCAATAATGCATAAGCATCCAAAACAAGAGAATACAGTTCATATAGATGAGGTTCACATACATCATGTGAACAAAATACTAAGGGTATTAAGCAAAAGATAAGGGACACCCGAATAACTAACAAAGGGGGTGCCCATAAGAGAAAGCTAACTATTGGTCTATGACAACTGCCGGTCCCTCAGAATGATTCTTTTCCTCAAGAATTAACTTTGTAAAGTTCATCTTCATGAAAGTAGAGTCCTCCCAAGTAGCCTTAGCTGGAGTAGAATAGTTCCACTGAACCAAAACCTGAGGGATTACTTGTTTGTTCCGCAAGACTCGACGAGAAGCCAATATCTGAAGTGGACTTACCTTCATACAGCTTGGTGGATCAAGTGTAGGGAGGGTTGTTTGAGTAAGAAGGCCAGACCCCAACTTGATCTTTAACTGCGAAACATGAAAAACTGGATGGATGTGTGAAGTAGAAGGAAGTTGTAGTTTGTAGGCCACGGTCCCGATTTGTTCCAGCACTTGATATGGTCCAAAAAACTTAGCAACGAGTAATTTGAGGTTGTGCCTGAGTTTCACTGAAGTTTGGCGTTAGGGTTGTAAGCTTAAAAAGACCTTATCACCAACTTTGAATTCCCTCTTAACTCGTTTTTTTATCAGCCTGCTGTTTGACCCTGTGTTGGGCCTCCTTAAGAGTGGATTTAAGAACAATGCCCATAGCCTGTCGCTGTTGGAGATAATCATCCACTGTGGCATTGATGGCTGGAGAATAAGTAAGGCAATATTGAGGAGGAGTGTAACCATATAGATCCTGAAATGGTGTTAGCTTTAAGCTAGTATGATAAGTTGTGTTGAACCACCATTGTGACATTGGTAGCCATCTAGCCCACTTTCTTGGCCTGTAGCTAGTCATGCACCGCAAATATGTTTCCAAATAAGCGTTAACCCGTTCAGTTTGGCCATCTGACTGAGGATGATAAGACGTACTCATTTGTAGTGCAGTACCCATCTTGGAGAATAACTCTTGCCAGAAGCCACTGATGAACACACTATCTCTATATGAAACTATTGAAGTGGGAAGACCATGCAGTTTATAGATAGTGGATAAGAATACCTTGGCAACAGAAACTGCGGTGAAAGGGTGGCTGAGGGGAACAAAATGGCTGTACTTAGTAAATCTGTCAACCACGACTAAAATGACTTCTTGACCTTCAGACTTAGGCATGCCAGTGATGAAATACATGCTGATGTGTTGCCAAGTTTGTTCTGGTACATGCAAAGGTTGGACAAGTCCAGCTGGTAGTGTGTTAGAGCCTTTATGTTGTTGGCAGACATCACAGTCTTGAATGTATTGAATGAGTTTCTTTTTCATGCCAGGCCAATAGAAGAAGGTTTTGCTCCTCTGGTAGATGGCATGTTGGCCTGAATGACCTCCCACAGCAGAAGCATGGATAACTGCAAGTACTGTTTTCCTTAAATCTCCAGATGCACCAATGTATAGTCTATTCTTATATCTGATTATACCTTGTAAATAAGAGTAGTTTGGCATACAAGAAGGGGATAGCATTAGTTTAGGGAGCAGATCTTGAGCCAAGTCATCAGAAGTATAGCTCATAATGATTTCATCCATCCAAGCAGGTTGGATGTGTGTGATAGCAGTGCAAGTGGCAGAAGAGGTTTGGGGCAACCTTGAAAGTGCATCTGCAACTCTGTTGTAAAAACCCTTCTTGTAACATAGTTCATAATCAAAATTAAGCAACTTTACTAGCCATTTTTGCTGTAAGGCAAAGTTCAGTCTTTGCTCCATAAAAAATTTAATACTCTGGTGGTTAGTGTATATTTTGAAGTGGTTCCCCAGCAAGTATTGTCTCCATTTTTGGACTGCCATGACAATAGCCAACATCTCCTTTTCATAAGTAGAGTGAGCCAGAAATCTATCACACATTCCCTTACTAAAAAAGGCAATTTGTCTTCCCTCCTGTATTAAAACTGCACCAACCCCGGGGTCACAAGCGTCTGTCTCCACTGCAAATGGTTTGGAGAAGTCAGGTAAGATAAGTACTGGAGTTGAGGTAACATCAGCCTTAAGTAGCTCAAAAGCAATTTGAGATGAAGATGTCCAACATAAGTTGTTTTTCTTAATGAGCTGAATGAGTGGCTTGCTGATAAAACCGTAATGCCTGAAATTTTTTATGTAGTAACCAGTTAACCCTAAGAAACCCCTTAGTTCCTTGATATTGGAGGGTACTGGACATCGCAACATGCACTCAATCTTGGCAGGGTCTGCTGCTACTCTTTCTCCAGAAATTATATGGCCCAAATATTCAATTTGAGTTTGGCCAAAAGAACATTTGATGAGTTTGGAAAATAATGAATGTTGTTATAGGAGAGTGGGAGTTAACTGAAGATGCTCCAAATATGATTCCATGTCAGGGTTGTAGATGAGAATGTCATCAAAGAACACCAAAATGAATTTCCTTAAGTAGGGCTTGAAGATCTCATTCATCAAGGCTTGAAAGGTGGAATGAGCATTTGTTAGGCCAAATGGCATGACTAAAAACTCAAAATGGCCTTGATGATTTCTAAAAGTTGTCTTGTGAATATCTGCAGCATAAACTCTTATTTGATAATAGCCAGCTCTAAGATCAATCTTGGAGAATACTTTAGCCTTCTTCAATTCATCCAATAGTTCCTCAATAATTGGTATAAGATACTTGTCCTTAATAGTGAGATCATCTAATCTTTTGTAGTCCACACAGAATCTCCAACTACCATCTTTTTTCTTGACTAGGAGGATGGGTGAAGAGAATGGATTATGGCTAGGCTTAATTACTCCTGGTTTTAGCATTTCTTGGACCAACTTTTCAACCACCTCTTTTTGTACATAGGGTATTCTGTATGGTCTTTGATAATGAGGTGAAGATTGTGGTTTGAGTGGTATATGGTGGTCAAGGGCTCTAGAGGGAGGTAACTTTGAAGGATCCTGAAAGACATTAGAAAAGGACTCCAGTAGAGTAGATATTGGTGATGGTGGAGGGGTGATGAAGGGTTGTGTTGAGTAGCTGAAATAGAAAAAAGATGACCCACTAATCCAGTTTAGTGCTTCTTAATGTACTTTTGCATAGCTGATCTTGAGATCATGGAGATCTTGCTGATATTAGAATCACTGTGTAATTCAATTTTAGTACCCTCTTTGATGAAAGATACTGTTAAATTGTTGAAGTCAAAAATTATAGGACTTACACCTTTCATCCAATTCACTCCTAGAACCATGTTACAACCTCCCAATGGGAGTAACCTCATGTCAAATTGAAACTTATGCCCAGGACATCTTGCTTCACTAACCAGTTTGTTACCATCTGCTACTACTACCACAAATGGTGTTGTTGGCTCCATATAACTGTTACATCTTTTGGAAGCCTCTGGGTCCAAAAACCGGTGAGTACTACCACTGTCAATAAAAATTGACAGAGCTTCCTTCTTGACCAAACCCTGAACCTTAATTGTAAAGTGGTAAACATTACCAGGAAGTGCATGGACAGAGATTTCCACCTCCTCTTCAATATCTTGAATTACTGGAGTGTCAACTGGTGAGTTAGCTTCAGTGAAGTGTTGTTCTTCTTCCTCAACAGCTAGAAGAAAGATTTATTGCTTGACACATCTGTGTCCCCTCTGGTAAACCTCACCACAGTTATAGAAAATCCCCTTGTTTCCTCTTGCTTGCATCTCTGTTGGTGACAATCTTTTGATGGGTGGAAGTTGGTGGGTGGGACTAGAGATGGTGGGACTAGTGGTCTTGTAAGTTAGTCTTGGACTAGTGGTGGGTGATGAATGAGTTCTTGAGAATTGTTGAGTGGTTGTAAAGACTGGTGGGGGTCTATGGTGGCTTTTTTTATTAGCTACATTCTCTAACAATGCCTCCTGCATCCTAGCAAGAAAAACAGCTTGTTGTAAGCTCTTTGGGGAATGCATTAACACATGTAGCCGCAATTCTTCCTTGAGACCACTAATGAATCTAGAGGTAAAATAATCTTCAGTCAGGTGAGGGTTTTTGGCTAGCATAAGAGCTTTCAATTCCTCAAAAATTTCCTGGTAGTCTAAAACAGTACCAAGCTGACTTAATTTATTGCACTCACCAACAATATCATCGTGTCCTTATTCTTGAAATCTAAGACAAATATCTCGAACAAAATCACCCCAAAACACATTTACTTATTTGGTAATCATGAAACCAGACATCTCCCTTGCCCTCTAAGTACATAGATTCCATAGTGACCTTAACATTATCAGATAATTGATGTAATAGAAATTTTTTTGGTGCACTTACGGATCCAAGATCTAGGATTGGTTCAATCAAACCTCGGAAAATCGATCTTCGTCTTGTGCTGTTGGAAGCTCGATTATGGAGATCCAAATAAGAAACGTTGAGAGTTAACTGGAATTTCTCCTGAGGAAGCCTGTGTTTGTTGGTGAGATCCCTGACCATAGTGGTTGACTGGAGAATTTCCTAAAATACCAGAAATTGTCCTTGGTGATGAGTATTACGATTGGTACTTCTCATTAAGGTGTCAACTATTTTGTAAAAGTTTTACTGAGACTGCTCCATCTCTTCATTATTCAATCTTTGTCTTTCATCTCGCTTTATCTGAGACAATTGTTGTTGTTCTAGCAAGTCTTTAATAGATCTGGTGTGTTCATCCCTCATTTCCTGTTGAGATATAGAGATCTCTTCCAATTTCTTTGATAGATCAGCTAATGTAACCATGTTTGCAGTCCAGAATCCACTGTTCTGATACCACTTGTAGTGATATTCACTACAAATGCATTCAGTTAGTGATTCTAGAGATGAAAAGAGAGTAAGAACTAGGGTTTTAGAAGAAGAATGATGAAGAAGAAGGAGCCTGAGAGAAGAAGAAAGAGAGTAAGAGGAACATGTGAAAAAGATAAGATCATCAATAATGCATAAGCATCCAAATAAAGAGAATACAACTCATATAGCTCAGGTTTACGTACAACATGTGAACAAAATACTAAGGGCGCTAAGCAAAAGATAAGGGCCACCCGACTAACTAACAAAGGGGGTGCCCATAAGAGAAATCTAACTACTGGTCTATGACATTTTCTTCTTTTCTCCCGTCTTCTTCACTTCACGTCGGTACCACCTCAAATCACCGTAAAGTTACACATACAGAAGCATTCCCAACCTAATTAAATCCAACTAGTTACTCAACGATTATCGAACGAAGCTGAAGAACAGTCATCAACAAAGAAGCTGAAGAACAGTCACCCAACATGGAAGAACAACCACCTAACAAAGCTTAAGAGTAATCACCTCACAGGGACAAGATAGAGCTCCAACAACGAAGTTATTGATTGACTATTTGATTGATTAATTTTGAAACGAAAAGGGTGAGTAAAATTGAAATTAATAGAAGGATTTTCATTTTACTCTATGAATAAAGGGTTTTATTGTTTTCTAAAGTTTTGATTGTTTCGGTATCAGAAATTGAAATTAAAATTGAAATTTCTGATTTTTCATAATTTTGGATGTACAAGTTTCAATTTTGTTTTCTTTATGTGTCGTGAATCTGGATTGTGTTCGTATAGGTACTTCTCTAATTGAATTCAAACCCCAGAAAGTGAAGATATTATGTTGATGGATTTCAGATAAGATGTGTTAGTTTCAAATCTAGGGACAAATATTTAATCACGATATGAGTGAAATATTTTGCTAAGAACAGATCTAAGAAAAATCAATTTCTGGTTTTAGAGTATAAAAATGGTTTTTATAAACCCAAAAGGTGGATAAATCACAGAGATTGTTATCAAGAATAAACAACGGGTATACCCGCCATCCACCCGACCCAACCCGTCGTAATGTGGGTCTGGTGAAAAACGACCCGTTGTGATGTTGGGTCGTTTGCGGGTGACAACTACGATTACCCTCCATCAGTGGGTTAGGTGGTGGGTGAGGCCAAAACAGACCCACCCGACCCAATGTGCAGCCTTAGATGCGGATGCCAAATTTAAAATACGTAATGTGTTGGATTGGATGCGAATGAGGTGAAAACCAGTCCATTAGTGGGTTGGGTAGTGGGTGAGGCCAAAACCTACCCACCCGACCCAATATGTATCCCTAGATGCGGATGCCGAATTTAAAATACGTAATGTGTTGGATTGGATGCCAATGAGGTAAATACTGGCCCATGCTCACCCCTAATCTTCCCCCTTAAAGACCTTGAAAAATAAGCTCTCACGTTGAACGATGATGAAACCTTCGCTTCTTATTGGTCGAAATAATCCTTTAATTTCTAATGCGGAAGCTATGGTGAGGACACTTGGAATAACTCTATTGGTCGGGATATTAAAAATTGGGTTACACTTTGTTTACATCAAATATTTAACCGTCCGTTAGTAACACCGTCAACAAAAAGGAAGGTGGATAACACTTCCTTGAGAGTTTTAATCTAATTAATTTCCTTACACCATGTTTACACCAAATACTTAACTGTACGTTAGTAACACCGTCTAAGGTGGACAATACTTTTGTCAAACCACAAAAAAAGTTTCTAATACAAAATTTTGCTTAAAAAAGATTTTAACTTAATTTAACGGAAAAGAAAAACTTAACTTACCGTGTTTAGAATTTTATGGAAGTCCAAACTCAATTTGGAGGTCGAGTACCTAAATATTAGGAACAATTAATTGGGGGATATTTTACTGTAGCTTCCGGCATGGTTTTTCAATGCCGGCAATCCATCGACCAAGAAAAACTTAACTTACCGTGTTTAGAATTTTATGGAAGTCCAAACTCAATTTGGAAGTCAAGTACCTAAATATTAGGAACAATTAATTGGGGGATATTTTACTGTAGCTGCCGGCATGGTTTTTCAATGCCGGCAATCCATCGACCATGCCGGCATCATTGGAAAACCATTCCGGCATCTTATCCCCCAATTAAAAAAAGTATCCCCCAATTGCTCGTTCAATATTATGACTCTTTTTTTCCAAATTAATATATAAAGGGGAAAAAACTCATATATTTTCTGCAAAAATAAAATAAAAAAATTAATAAAATCCACACATATTTATCATCTTTTCTCTACCTATTTAATGCATGAGACGGGACAGAGTGACACCAAATCAAAAATGTATCTTCACGGGGCGGGGCGAAGCCCCGCGCACAACAAATCAAAAAATTGGTTAAAAGAAAAAAAATACCCGATGTATAGCACGGGCACTAATCTAGTTAGTATGGTTACAGTACATTAGTATGGTTACGATACTGTTTTGAATATGAGGATAGCAAACTCCGTATAGGTCTTTATCGGTCCCCTCAATCACCAGAGTTGCACTATTAGCTCTTTATTCTTTAATATTCCCAACATCTTTTTATAATACATCGATAGATAATTAACCTATTTTAACTGGGGACCAGGGATTTTAATTGGGGGCCTTGCACTAGAGGACAAAAAAGGTCACCCCACTCTAATTTTGGTTACCTCTTATCAAAATAATTTATAAATGGTTAAAATGCCCCTGAATGATTAGTATTAAAAATTAATTAAGTTAATTAGTGTGGTAATTGTGTTTAGATTAAAATCTGATTTTGGGATAAAAATTTGGGGAGATTTTATTTTTGAGTTTTTATGTGTTGAGAAGAAGAAGAGGAGTTTTGAGAGGAAAAACTAGGGTTTTTAGAAATGAGTGATTCAAGTGGAGGGAATGAGGTTGGTGAAGGTTCAAATAACAACCATGATTGTGTTGATGGTAAGATTGTCTCAACTAATCCTATGGATTGGATGTTTGATGAAGAGATGTTAATAGAGGAAGCCATGAATAATGGTGCAAATGAAGAACCTATTACTCAAAATGAAGGAACCAATCATCGAAATGAATAACCCGGAGCTCAAAACAATCAGGTAAACTTCCTATACTCTTCAAATCATCTGAATGTTGGTCCAAGTGGTCGATTCATGGTCACTATGGAACTACTCAGAGTGAGGGTCGTTATAGTCGTGTGTTGTATACACTAACGACCCTAAAGAATCGCCAGTCTGTTTACACTCACGGAGACGACTCTAACCTGCAACTTTTAATGGTGATGAAAAATCGTCAAGGTGGTGTGTTAAACAATGACGACTCTTTTTAGTAGTTCACCTAGAGTTGTTAGTTGATTCGTTTAATACCCGGATGACTCTCGAATCCAAACTCTCTGTAAAAAAACGCAAGTTTTTGTGTGTTTTGAGTCGTCATAGGGATATTCTGATATACTGACGACCCTAACCAACCATTAATAATTTTAGTTAGAGTCGTCACTTTCGATATTTATATACCTTAACGACCCATACTGTTAATTTTTAAGATTTTTGATTTCATAGAATCATTTCATTGAATCGTAAAAGGCATACATCTTGCATAGCGTTGCATTGAAGGAAATGAAATACAATAGATAATAACGGTGCACTTAAACACTTAACCATAAAGGTTGTAATTATAGGTAGTGCCTTCCAAGATGAGGTAGCAATCGTCGAACTCAAACTTTTTTCCACGAAGCACCTCGTATCGGGCATACGCCTTCCCCAACTGAAAACGCAAAAAAAAAAACTTAGTTAGTATTGTTAAAAGCTTTCGATAAGTTTGACCTCTTGTTTAAATACTTACTCTTATAGCACCCTACATATTGGGTAAGGCTTCCCTCACGGCCTTCATTTATCTTTTGAAAGCTTCACATTCGAAGAATATCTCCTCGAACCGTTCCTTGACGAGTTTCAAAGACCTTGAGTTACAATTTCCGTCTAACGCCACAAAAACAATGAATACACGGTTCCACCAAGAATCCGATGTTTGATCAATGTCTTTTCCTAGATCTTGAAAGTGGTTTGTGACTGTCAACCAATCTCTCACAATGGCGCAATTCTCTTCGGAAGTGTAGGGAGTAGCCATGGTGTTTCCTTTTTGTTTTTTTTCTTTTAGATGATAAATGAATGGGAATGAATGTGAAGGTTGATAATTATGGTTTGGGTGAAGAAGGGGTGAGATATGGGTCTCTATTTATAGAAATTCTAGAACCAACAATCATTTTTTTGATTTTTTTACCGTTGCCCGACTCAACCACTTTTGGTGAATTAAAAATTAACATTAACTGCTAAATGGGTCGTTACAAGATATACTAACAAAGTGACGACTCTTGCACATCAAAAGAGTCGTCTTTCTGTTATGTTTATGGCTGACGACTCTACTATCAAAGAGTCTCTGTTTTAAGTGACATTTAGAGTCGTTAATATGACTTTCACCAAAAATGACGACTCATACCAAATATTTCAAATAAACATTAGAGTCGTCATTGGTATATCTAAAACCCCTGACGACCCTTGTTGGGAATATACTATCTGAAACTCGTTTTATTGAATTGAAAAAAAACGTACATGTACTATGAAATAAAATAGAAGGAAAAGACATAAAATAGTTCAATACATTGCGCTTGAAAACCTAAATGAGGTTAATTATATGCGGCTAATTGCCATTCGCTTTCTTCCAAGAGACTATAGCAGTCCTCGTGCAAAAACTCATGGTCGTACTTTAATTCGTATTGGCTGCGACCCAAAGAGTACTGGAAAAACTTTTTTTTTTAAGTTAGTTTTGTTGAATACAAATAACCAAACAAATAATTTTTGATGAACGGCCAATTGATTCACAAACTTACTCTATCCATTCAAGGTTCGTTGGGAAGAGCTTCATCCCCAGCTTTCAATTCGTCTCTCAGCAATACGCATTCATTGTATAAATAATCGTACCTTTCCCTTATCTGTTGGAGCGTCCTTCTATAACGATTTCCGTTTAGTGCTTTAAAAACCTTAAATACACGTTTCCACCAAGCATTGGATGTTTGATCCATGTTAAGGTACAGATCTATGGTTGGGTCGTGGTTACTGGCGATCCATTGCCCTCTTTAAAAGTCGTGCTTCGTGACCGTGGTGTGTGCTCTAACAATAACAACATCTTCCATATTATTGAACGGAGTTGGAGCCATTTTTGGTGTTTGAAAGTGATGGGTTACTGATTTGGGAATATTGAAAGTGATTGGTGAATTACTTTGAAAGGGATAGGTCTCCTTTTATAGGAAAAAAACACCCAACGGCTAGTTTTATAAAATAAAAAAAAACGGTTACCTTTTTTCCAACTCCGCAATAACTGCTCGTATTAGTCAAAGTTGCCATTGCTTTACCAAATTTGCAATAACTTTGTATAAAGTCGTCATGTTAGATATATATATAGTAACGACTCAAGTTGAAAACTGAACAAAATGGTGTATATTTGTCAATATAGAGTCGTCATCGTTTAAGTTGGGTCGTCCATTTTCGAAAAAGGGTCGTTGTCATGCTAAAACACACCATGATGACTCAATAGCAGAGTTTCAGGCAAATAAGTCGTTAACCTGAACAATAAGGTGACGAATTTGGGGGTCGTCGTTCTGCAAATGTAAAGATGACGACCCTTTAAATGGGAAATAAATAAAAAAAATAAAAAAAAGAGTTGTCATTTTAACATCTTATAAATTAACGATTCTGTAATGACAAATTTTTACTTTTTCTGTAGTTGGTTGTACATCCGAGCTCTCAACCTGAACCCGTCTCCACTATTGGTCCGGATACCTCCCAACACTAGATGACCGATTTGGTACGTTTTTATTGTTTGAATCGATGTATATCGGTTTGAAAATTGGTGAATTAGTGTTCTCAATAACGTATTATTTGTTCAATGTAGACGTGGCAAACTAAGGCTGAGGTCAAGGAATGGATTATTTCCAAGGCAAAAGAGAAGATGTGTGTAGTTTTTCAAAGCAAATACGTCGATTTTAAGCAAATGGAGATGGTATGCGAGAGAGCGGGGGATAAGGAAGAAAGTCATAAAGGGAAGAATTACAAGTATGAGAAGAAGACGACGAGGGTCTACAAAACTTCGTCGAAGAAGATTCAATGCCCGTTCAGGATTGTTTTCAAAAGGCATCATAAAACTAATCTATGGAGTTTGTATAGTATACCGGATGGTCGTCACAACCATCCTCCACCTAAAAGTCTTTTAGGATACCAAGCATATGCCCGATTGAAACCTCATCAAATGGAAAAGGTCAGGCAGATGAAGGGATGTAGGCCCCTTAAGATCGTAAATGCAATAAGGGCGGAAGATAAGACAAACATGTCTATTATTTCCACAATCTACGCTGCTAAAGCAACGATCAAGAGAACCGAATGGGATGGTAGATTAATTATGCAACAATCAGAGTGGCTGGCAGAAAAACTTAACTACGAAATGCAAACAAGGGTGGGTCCGGGCGATAAAGTGACTCATATTTTTCTTGCCCATCCTAGGATGGTGGATTTGGCTCAGTGTTTTTATCAAGTCTTGTTCATAGATTGCACCTATAAGACTAACAGGTATAACATGCCTATGTTGAACGTGGTTAGTCATACTTCGGATAAACAATCATTCACCGTTGCATGGTGCTTTATGGAAAAATAAGAAATAGGGGACTATGTTTGGGCGTTGGAACAAGTGAGGTTAATTTACCGTGGCGAAGAGACACCGCAGGTTATATTTACAGATAGGGATTTTGCAGTTATGAGTGCCGTACGTCAAGTTTTTCCACTTTCTCAACATTTCCTTTGTACGTGGCACATCCAAATGAATCTTTTTTCTAATTGCAAGAATCATATCCAAAAGATCAAACCTGTGAAGGGTAATCAACGTTCCAAGGAGGAAGACGAGCGTCTAAGTCAACTTTCAAAAAACGAGAGAGCGGAAGAGAAGAGGAAAGATAAGGAAAAATATGATGAAGAGGAGGATCTATTGAAGGATTTCTGCAAAGATTGGGACCATTTGGCTCATTCGAAGACTGAAGTAAAGCACTATGCTAATTTGCAGAAGTTTATTGATGATTGGAGTACCGATAATAAGAAGGTGGTCGACTATTGCCTAGATACATGGTTTAATCCTTTGAAGGAGAAGTTTATTGAGAAGTTTGTTTATGCATGGACCAATAAGTACAAGCACTTCCAAAATGAGTCCACGAGTATTGCAGAGCAGTCCCACGGACATTTGAAAAAAATTCTTGAACTAAACACTGGTGGGGTAGTTACGGTACAGGAAGATATTCACGAGCACGCCGAGAATGATCTAAGCAAGATAGTGACTCAGATAGAGTATAGTAAAGACCGTTTTATGATGCAATACATAGAAGACAAATAATTGTTACGGGGGCTTGCACACCAAGTATCATGGTGGGCAATAAAGCATATGATTACTGAACTTAACAAATTTCGAGCGAATGCTTCCAATTGAAAAGTGATTAAATGTAATTGTACAACCGAGACGTGGCTTGGCCTCCTGTGTAAACATAAGCTTGGTGGGTACAAGGTGATCATTCCTCTCGAAGATATCGATCCATTTTGGAAGCAACTTTCATTCATCCCAAATCCCACAGAAGCCGCTGATGAGCAATTTGGAGACTTGGAGATTGTCAAGTACATCAATGAGAAATATCAAAAAATGAATTATGCAGGAAGACAAATATTGGTTTCTAATTTGTGGCTGGCTACCCGTAAAAGCTTGGGAGTAGAAGAAGAGCCAATCAAACAAAAACCACCGGGTAGACCAACAACTAAAAAGTCATTTAGAGAAATTGGGAATGCGGACAAGAGCTGCACAAGTGACCCATCACGTCATGAGTATGTCCAGGCGCAATATACGGAGTATGAAAACTCTTTCCTCCCCAAGGAAAGGGGTCGGGCAAAAAAGCAAGATTTTACCCAAAGTGAAATAGAAGTGAAACATGAGGCAGACATGGATGTAGAGTATGTGGTCGGTACCCAGCAAAGCCAAACGAGCGGAATGGTGACGATAAGAGGAATAAAGGGTAATCCGCGCACCCCTAAAGATTCCCAAGGAAGACCACATCGTATTGCTTACACTTTGTATGAAGAGTATACCGATCAACTTCCTCACGTCATCTTGGATCACCTTATATCCACCGACGACGTTGACGGCGATGGAAATTGCAACAGAATAATTAGGGCATTTCGACGAGGCCGACGAACTTAATCTCACCCAAATCGAATATGCAAGAAAAAAATGGCAGCAAAACTCGTTGAGGACAAGCAACTCTATTTGACAATGCTCATGGAAGGAGATCCAAAAGAGAGGGAATTGAAGTTTAAGGAGTTAGTTTCAAACGTGAAATGGAGGAAGGGGTCGAAGAAGGCCGGTTATAAGTTCTGGATGCAAATTCCTTTTGGTGGTCAACTTTTAGCGGACACATTCACTTGTGTTGTAATTGTATTTAGCAAAGGCTTCCCCGGAGCGTCTTGTTTGTACGTACCCTCAAAAAATAAGTGCGAGGCAGAGATAAAGAAAAGAAGAATTGTAATGGCACATGTCAACCATAACCATTACATAGGCTTGAAGATTTCCGAAGAATGTCCTCTACCACGGGTCTATGGTAATTGGGGAGAGAACACCAAGGAGTGGAAAAACCAGTATGAGTATGGAATGAACATTTGGAATGCTATGGACCCAACCCCGATTTACTTAGACATGGGCGATGAATTGTGATAGAATATGTTTATTTTGAACTTTGCATTGCATTTTTAAGCATACTTTTTGACAATGGTTGTATCTTGAACCCATATATTTGTATTTTGAAGAATGCTTAATGAATACAATGCGTTTTATCTTGTGGCATAAATGTTTTTCACTCTTGTTTCTTTTGATGTTCTCCTGTATGTTTTTGCCATATGGAGTCATCATTGAATCCCTCTATACCTTAACGACACATAGCTGCCATTTAGTGAATATTTAGTGTCGTTTACCACGATAACCATATAGCTTAACGACCCTTAGGGTTACAATTTTGGTGTTCTCCTATATGTTTTATACATCTAGAGTCGTCATTGCCCACCTTTTATACCTTAACGACCCTTAGGGTTAAAATTTTGGTTTTCTCCTGTATGTTTTAGACATCTAGAGTCGTTATTGAATGACTCTATACCATAACGACCCTTATGATTAAAAATATTGGTGTTCTCCTGTATGTTTTTTCCATTTAGAGTCGTCCTTGCCTAACTATGTACCCTTACGACTCTATTGGTAAAAAAAATTGGTGTTCTCCTGTATGTTTTTACCATATAGAGTCGTAATTGCATCAGTCTATACCATAACGACTACTGATACGAATTTTTGTGTTCTCTTAAAAATAAGTAAGGGTCGTTCGGTTTATTATTTATAGAATGACGACTCTCTGAATAATGCCCTCAACATCTCTTTTTGTGTATACTTTTTCCCAAAAAAAAAGCCGTTGGGATATTTTCTATATATAAAGGAAGCCATCGACTACCAAATTCAATTGAAAACAACCTCACAAAAATATTTTTTTCAATGGCAACTCCCTCATCAACTAGCAATTCAATTGAAAACATACTTAGAAGATGCAAGCGACCAACTAAATAAATATTGGCAATGGAAGAAGAGATACGCAAAAGAACCATGCGACCTACTAAAAAACCATTCACTCTATCGTCATATCCTACGAAGGAAGAAGAAGAGATGCGCGAGGCCAAAAAATGAGGCGAAGAACAAGCCCATCTCCGGGAAATATTCAAGCAAGTCGAGGAAGAGACCGAATGGGTTAAAAATTATTACATCGTCAAGGAACTTCCCGAAGAACATCAACATGAGAGTATATTTTGGAGTCAAGTTGATTGGAGTCCTTTCGTTAATTACTACAAAAAACTACGCTATGATTATGAACCGTCCCACATTCGTGATAGGACGATTCACGTTATGAGATTGTGCACCAAATACAACGAGTTTCTCGCGAGGCACAAACGAGATAGGCGTGCATCCCAGGATACATATACCAAATGGAGAGGAGAGCCGTTTTATCACATCGAAGCCGCAGTGGTAGTTCAATCTCGCACCGAGAAATGAGTAACATGTAATTTGTAGAGTAAGATTTATGATAGACTTGATGTATTGTAGTTTCAACAAAATGGAGTTTACAATTATTCTGAATAAATGTAATTTCTCTTCATTCTTAATAAGGGTCGTTATCCACCTACAAGTTCCAAACTGACGACTCTAGAGTCGTCAATATATTTGTTTCTATCCTAACGACCCTTGCTGTGGATTTCAAAAAATCCGACCGTTGGGGTTTCCTTCTATAAAATACACCACCTACTCTTGAGAAAATGGCCCAAAACATTCCATTTTCTACAAAAATACTTAAACTTTTAGTGGCAACGGAGGAATGGGAACCGTATGAATATTTGTGTCTCGTTAAATCGTTTGCTAATACGTTTCGTGAACGTCCAAATGAAATCTATTCAATGTTTTGGAAGAGAGTTAAGGAGTTCTTCTATGGGCGTACCGGGAATCCTAATAACCGCAAATGGAGGGATTTGGCATTTCGATTCAACTACAGTAAAGGTGCAATGCGAGAGTACGTAAAAGTTAGAAATATGGTGTATGACCATCATCCACGAGCTCCTCTTAGGGAAAAAGTGAGTAATCCAATAATATTTATACTTTTCTCATGGTTCAAACTTACTAACGTATAACATTCCTCGTTTAATTTCAGCTGGAACGTTTCAATGGGTTATGGACAATACGTAATGTGGAAACTAAGTTCATTCACCATAAATAATATACAACGTTGTATCGACGAGCAAGAAGGTTCATTGACGAACATTTGATGCGTCAGATTCTTGATTACCCTTACTAGCTCTTCTGTAATGCTAGATTTATGTAATATTATCTTCTTATTGAAATCCATGGCCTTTCTCCTATTAGTTCAAAGTTTCTACAAAGAGTCGTTAGTCTCTTAAGTCTACTTATTGACGACCCTGTTGTGAAAGGTACAATCGTTCACTTAAAACTAATACAATGACGACCCCTTCACTAATTTTTTAAGCAATCTCCTGGAATTTTTCCTAGGAAAGAGTCGTTATTTGGATCTAAATATAAAGATGACGACTGTTGGTCTGATTTTTTTTTAAAAAGTTAGGTTTAGAGTCGTCAGCTTGATAAAATAGAGTGAACGACTCTTTGGATGAGATGGTAAAATCCAACTCACCACATTTAGGGTCGTTATTCTACTATATTTAAAGCTGGCGACCCATACTCTAGTGTATAATCTTGTCTGCTTCAGAGTCCTAAAAAATAATTACAAATATACTTGTAAACATCCTTCTGAAATCTTATGAAAACAAAGTAGTTTCAACAAACCATCCAAACAAAACACATAAGTTGTTTCAACAAACCATCCAAACCAAACACATAAGTTACATCTAAGAAAAGTTAAGAAACATAAGTTCAAGTCAACAGTAAAATGAAACATAAGTTCAAGTCGACGGTAACATCTCCTCACTCAAGACCACCATCTCGACCTCGACCTCCTCTTTACCTCCCTGACCTGGAAACTCTCCGGCTTCTCTTAGGAGGACCCTGAGTTGCACTGCCCCCAGGGGAAGCACCATCTTTTCTAGCACCTTGTTCATCATGAGATTGGATACATTGTCCCTGTTCAGCACGTTCTTGTGTTAGCTGGCTACGTGTTTTCCAGGTCCTCTTACCTTCCTTAGCCATCTAAGCAAACATCTTCTTTGCATTGGGATTTTCAATGTTCCTACAGTAATCAGCGTACCGACGTTGCTTCTCAGGATCAAACACTTCCCCTTTGTCAGCCGAGCAACACAGTCCCTTGACAAAAAACTTCATTCGTTCCCTCTATATGCATTCAAATACCAATTCACACTAACTAACTTATATTTATATGTAGATGAATAACATAATTACAAAAATAAATACTCACCACTAGTTTAAGAATGGTAGTATCATCTCTAGTGTCAGCTTGAGAAGCAGAGGTGGATGCTCTGTTGGTCCTCCTACCCGTAGTCTGATCTATCCGTATCACCCGACCGTGGGAGAATCCTTCGTACCATGCATAGTAATCTGTTGTTTCCTCGTGACCTTCATTGACATGCACCCAATCTGTGATGTCTACTAGCCTAGAGTGTCTAGTATTCCAATGCTTGGTATTAGTTTCAGGTTCGTAAACCACCTTTATGTCCAACACGTCAGCCTCGCATTTGTCCAACTTGTGCTTGAACGGAGGTACATAGTCGTCATCGGGTAAATCTTGAATAACCCCAAGTTGACGCATGATTCTCATCGGATTATACATTGAAAAACCGTATGGGTGAAACAAAGGGCCATGGTAATACACGACATCTTCCATTGCGCCAACTCTACCATCCTTATACGGATTAAAGATTACCTCTTTCACCGTGATGTTGTCCAATTTTTGGCGCATTTCTATCAACGCATCAGTTTGTTCCTTATCCTGAGAACCGGTGAACAAGTATCGGGTTCCTGTTGGACTACCTTCGCTCCATTCTGGGTTGAGTTCCACGTATTCATTATCTTTGAACAGTGAGGGGAAATAATCATAAATCCACACCTATAACAAGCATATTTGAAAATTTTAAAACAATCAAATAAACATAAAAACATTTTGTTTAAAAAAAACACAAAAAACACAACTTTCATCAATCCAAATACCTGGACTAGAGCCAAATTCCCATTAATTTGAGAAGTTCGTTCCCGAGATGCCTGGGTAAGCTGACCATTCAAATGTGCTACTATGGCAGTCCCCCAAGAGTACTTTTTCACATCTGCCAAGGGATCCAAAAGCTGAAGAAGGTTGGCACTGACCCTATTACCTTTGCTGTCGGGAAATATAACCGACGCAAGGACGTACAACAAATACCCATCCGCCGCATAAAGACATTCCATATCAGAGAGAACACCATTTTTTTTCCTTTTTTAATGTGTCAGCAAACATCTCCCTAATGTCTACAAGTTTGAACTCTTTCTTCGGGTATTTAGTTCCCGGCACGAAAAGCCCATCAGTCTTCTGTTTATCCCAGCCAAACAAGTTTATGGTCAATGCATAAATTTTATCCCAGCTAAGCCTTTTCGTGAACTTGTCATTGGTTGATTTACCTTCGACCTTTAACCCTAATATCTGTTTGGCATCATCAGGAGTCACTACCATCTCGCCAAAAGAGAGTTGGAATGTGTCGACTTCACCGTAATACCTTTCACAGAAACAAGATACTGCGACCTTGTCATACGCAATCACAGAGTTCAGAACGGCATTATACAAACCGGAATTTTCAACTAACTCTCTAACTCTTGCACATTCACCTTCTAGCGGCCACAACTCCATTTTGGTGTAAGAAGATTGGTGCCTGAAAAGACGTGTGGCATTCTTATGATCCTACAAAAGACAAACATGTAAATATTTAGAAAAAAATATAGAAACTTAACATCAACTAATCAGATAACAAGCAAAGTTGGGATTCTAACGATTGTCTCATAAATGGTATGAGCCCACGATCCGGGATATCCAAATAGAATTTCGCAGCCATCTCTAGGTTCTCCTCTAGGTTTACCACTGTGAAGAGGTTCCAGCAACAAACGAGTAGGGGGGACGTGTATCGCGCTGGGTGCAATATCCGTTTCATCCTTCTTTGCCCTATTTGTCGGCTTCGACTTTTCATTCTCTTTCTCCTCCTTATCACCAGCATCATTGCCTCCATCCTTTTCATCATCCTTATCACCAACATCATTACCTTCCTCTTCATCCTCCTTATCACCACCATTATTACCTTCATCCCCTTCCTCCTCATCATCACCACCATTACCATCATCAGATTCATCACCACTACCACTATCTTCATCATCATTATCACTCTCTTCTTCCTCTTCACCTCGTACGGGAGGATCTTCTTGTATCTCTTCTTCTTCATCATCGCTACCGTTAGCGGAAATAATAGGAGAGGATGATTCCGACGAATCCGACAACTCATTACCTTTGTCTCTTAGTTCGGTGATAGAAAATGCTACCCCACTCGGCTTATTCCCGCGTAATGGACTGGCAATTAAGTATTTATCGTGGCGGGGAGCTTTGGAAGGAGGAGTTATCATCATTGGAACCTTGTCTTTGGTCTTCTTGGTACTATAGTCCAAACACAAAAAAAAACCCAATAAGATATCAATTTTATGGTATCAGTTAAAGGGTCGTCAGTGGTATTATCTATAAAGAAAATGACCCTTCAATATAAGGTGACGAATCAAATATATGTAATGACGACCCTTCCAAATATTTGGACAGAGAAGGTGATTTTTTTCTTACAGGGTCTCGTGTAACAATGGGTCGTAATAAAGGCAATGACGATCCTACGATTTGGGTTGACGATTCTATGGCATATTGCTAATTGACGACTCTATGGGACCTAAGATGATGACACTACCATTTTATGAAACAGAAGGCTGTTCGAGTTCCATCAAGAGTCGTTAACCAATAAAAAAGGGTCGTCAAACCAGAGTCGTCATCTTGAACCTAATACACTAACGACTCTATTCTAGGGCAAAATTTGTTGAAGTAGCAGAATTAGGGTCGTCATCTTCAACCTAATACAGTAACAATTTTTCATAGAATCAGCATGCAAATGAAAAATCGTTAGGGGTTTCAATTTATATACTAACGACTCTTACACTGAAACTGCTAATTTTCAGTTACCAAACTCAGTTTCACAAGCAAAACACAACAACAAATCGAATAGAAGGTGGGTTTTAGTTCACATACCTTCTAATTGGAGCCATTTCTTTCTTGGGTTTCGATTTTTTTGGTTTGGGAATTCTTCTCTCGTATACTTTGGCTTTAACCGTATCTACGAGATTAGGGATTTGAAGTGCTTTTCCAGCGGTCTGCTTTGTACGAACCATGTTTGTAGAAGAATTTAATCGTCGATTAGAGTTTTATCATCGACGATTACGCGATGAATCGGTTGAAGAAAAAAATATTCTTCGGAGGAGTCGTTAATGGTGGTGGCGGAGAAGAGAAAGGGGAGGAGAGGAAGATGAAAAGAAGAAAGAGAAACTGATTTTCTCATTTGGTTTAGGGTATATGAATTGGGTGCCTAAGGTTATTAATTAGAGTTGACTGATTTTTAAAATTTAAATTTAGTAAAGAGTAAAACAATATTTTCACTTTCGGTTTAATATGCCCCTCAAAAATTTGGGGTGCAAATAAAATGTCTAGCCCCCAATTAAACGAGGATAATTAAGCTTATCAAATCATAGTAAAAAAATATGTCGGCAGTCCTGTTAAGCAAAAATAATAATTAACGTGTTTTCTATGATTTTGGTCTGAAATGTTTATTAAAAAAAAAAAGTTTATGGTCTGAAATGACACCGCATAGAGCTAGCAAGATAATTTACTTGTTTCGTGTAAATCGAGAAATCATGAACCAGGAGATTGATCTCTAAGTCACACACGTTGGCATGAAATTTCTTTGTGCACAAATAAATAAATGGAAAAGTATGAGGAGAAGGTTAGCTGCTACCTTGGACTGTTCTGTTATCAAAAGCCGCCATGAATAATTGAACTTTAACTTATAATTTTCAACAAACAAGTTGGGCACTTAGCCCCCCGATTATCGACCTCCATCCCCGGTTATAAAAGATTAAGAACAAGAAGTAAAATCTGCAGAAGTACTTTTAGTGCATCACTGGTTACTAATTCGTTTACCGATACAGTCTAATTTCGACGCAACAGGTGACAGCAATGGCGCTTTTTGATGATCGGTCGTCGGAACTACCGTTCAAAGAAATCCCCGGGGACTTGGGTCTCCCGGTTCTCGGTCCAATATCAGATCGTTACCACTACAATTACTTGGAAGGTCATACCGAGTTCATAAAATCTCGTATGGAAGAATACAATTCAACTGTTTTCCGAATGAACCTTCTTTTTGCGGAGTTTATCAATGTTCCAGACCCTAAAGTCATTGTTTTGGCTGATGCAGTTAGTTTTCCGATACTTTTCGATCATTCAAAAGTCTGGAAGAAAGACGCTCTTATTGGTAATTATGCGCCCTCAACTTCTTTCACTGGTGGGTATAAAGTTAGTGCTTATTTGGATCCTTCGGATGAAAAGCATGGGAAACTTAAAAGTCTGTATCTCAATTTATTCACATCCATACACCATAAACTCATTCCGGTATCTCAAACATTTTTTGGTGCACTTTTCGATAATCTTGAGTCCGATGTAGCCGCGAAAGGTAAAGCCAGTTTCAATACTTATAGTGATGACATGGCTGTCAATTTACTTCTTCGTGTTTTCTTTGATATTGATCCTGCGAAGCTCCGTAACAAAGGTCCGGCAATGATGAACAGATGGTTGGGTGTACAATTCCTTCCAATAGCGACTGTCGGGTTACCCAAGTGGTTGAGTTGGGTTGAAGATACTCTCCTCCATACCTTTCCATGTCCCTCATTTCTTGTGAAATCTGACTATCAAAAAATTTATGATGCTATTTACACTTCGTCAACACCAGTTTTTGATGAAGCCAAGAAGTTGGGATTATCAAAAGAGGAAACTTGTCATAATCTTGTTTTTATGTCGGGTGCCAATGCTTACGCTGGTTGCAGAGTACATTTTCGTGCTTTGATGAAATGGATACACATAGGAGGTGAAAATTTGCATAAGGATCTTGCTGATGAAATTAGAGGCGTCGTTAAATCCGAAGGAGGAGTTGTAACTCTTGCAACTGTTGAAAAAATGCCGCTTACCAAATCGGTGGTGTACGAAGTTCTTCGGATGGAGCCGCCAGCAGAGAATCAATATGCCACAGCTAAAGAAGATATGGTAATAAGCAGTCATGATGCGAGTTTTCAAGTCAAGAAAGGTGAGGTTTTATTTGGATATCAACCATTGGCTGCTCGAGATCCTAAGATTTTTGAGAATCCAGATGAATTTATAGGGACAAGATTCATGGGCGAAGAAGGAGAGAAATTGCTCAGGTATTGTTATTGGTTCAATGAGCGTCAAACAGTTGATCCAACCCCTGATAATAAACAATGCCCTGGGAAAGACACCGCTCTATTGCTAGCCAGGCTTATGGTGGTCGAGTTTTTCCTGCGCTACGACACATTCACAGCAGAGATCGGAAAATTTGTTACTCTAATTGGATCTACCGTCACGGTTAAGACATTGACTAAAGCAACTAGTGATTGATTTCATTGTACACACTTTTATAAAGGTTTCTTAGGTGGGTGAGTCTCTTAGAGGATGGCCATAAAGGTACAACCCGGATGTGTCTCGTTGGTGTATTTCAGCTAGGATTTGTTCCCCAATTTATTTTATTTAGTTATTAAATATTGTACAAGCTGGATGTGTCTCGTTGGTGTATTTCTGCTAGGATTTGTTCCCCAATTTATTTTATTTAGTTATTAAATATTGTTTCCAACAATCCCCACATGAATAAAAACCTCAATATAACATGAAAACACAGATAAATCTTGGTAAATCAACATCCCAATCTCACGACCCGAACTGACTGAACAGACATACAGATCGTGTATGTTGAAGTCATACTAGCCATTCCAACATCCTCTCCCTCACACAACAGTGTGTTGACCCCAGGGTCATATTATGGATTGCAAAATCATATAGTATAGAGAGCATTCATCTTTAGTTTCTCACTGGTGAGACTAAAGGTTTCTTTTACCAAAGTGATAATGCATGAACTAGTGAACCCTTAGTGACCCTTACGTCATAAGTTCCAGTAATACCAAAACCATCAAAACAAAATGAAAGTCATTTTCTGAAAATGAATTAAATTTCGTTAAAAAAACAAAAATCACATAAAAACGCAGGAAATACCATTTTAGGCAGAGGTGTCCATGAGGTCTTGAACCTTTGCTTAGTGAGATATTACCGAAACTACTTGCTAGAGACAGTGCACGCGATGTATTGAACTGCTAGCGTTTGATGTAATTCGCGATAACAACCACGTATGATATCTCCAAGGTTGCTGCCAAACTCGTGTAGTTGTGTCCGTTTTGGCCCTGGACATATCCCGTTTCTCATAATGCTCTAGAGAATCGACTCATATTCTCATAGGAAGCGACCAACTTCCTCATTCAGATAGGTGAATTCCATCAAGAGTGTTTACTGCTACACCCCACTTCAATCTTAAATTGAAACTATAAAAATCACTAAGACTTATTTCAAAAGTCATCCTCCACATGCAGTCACACTATCACGTCTACACCATAGGGAAGGGACATAGAATGAAATTTTATGATAGTGTTTACCTTTACCCACCACTAATTAGTTGTCTTATTCGAAACCTTGTTCTTGGGATCTCCAATCAGCAAGGTTGAGTATCCATCATGGCAGGTTTAATTTATGATCTTAAGGACCATCCCCTTCGATGCATTACTAACTATCTCTTTAGACAAACCTTTCGTCAAAGGTTGTGCGATATTCTCCTTGGACTTTATCCAATCAATGGAAATAACGCTGATTGAGATTAGTTGTTTTTAGCTTTAGATTTATAGCTCGGCTAACACAATGTGTAGATATAGATTGCACATGCCTTTGCCGGAGAGGAATGTCTTCAGAAAAGCATCTTAGGCACTCGTCCCCCTCTCATGCTTTATCTAACGCAATTTTCTCAGATTTCATAATGAATTGAGCAATATATGTCTATTTGGAAATCTTCCAAAAACAAACCCTCCTGCTAGAGTGAAAACATATCCACTTGTAGATTTAGACTTCTCTAAGCCAACTATCCAGTTTGCATCACAAAGTCCCTCAAGGACAGCAAGATACCTTTCATAAATCAAACAAAAATTAATAGAGTATTTTAGGTATTGTAATACTCTACTTAGTGCATCCCAATGCTCTTGCTCTGGACTACAAGTATATATACTTAACATACTCACAATATAGTCAATGCCTGGACTCTTACAGTTCATTAAATTCATCAGACATCCTATAACTCTTGAGTATTCAAGTTAAGATACTCCATTACCCTTATTTTTCTTAAGTCTACAAGAAGAATCGTATGGGGTACAAGCAGGCTTACAATCAGACTGATTGTATCTCTTAAGCACGAATTCAATATAATAAGAACGACTAAGACTATACATGTTAGATTATCTCCTAATCCTCATCCCTAAGATTACATCAACATGGCCTAAGTCTTTCAAGTTAACGCTCTCATTCAACGCATATTTTTAGTGGAATTAATCACATCTATGTTTGTATCAAGTATAAGCATATCATCAGCATACAGGCATACAATCACACAGGCATCCTTAACAAGTTACTTGTAAATATACTTGTTAGATTCATTAACTTAAATCCACTACTCATTATCACATGATCAAATTTTCTATGTCACTGTTTACGTGCTTATTTGAAGACCATATAAAGATTTATTCAACTTACAAACTTTGTCTTCACAACCTTTCACTACAAAGTCCTCAGGTTGGTCTAAGTAAATTTCTATATCTAATTCATGGTTTTAGAAAACTGCCTTAACATCCATCTGATGTATCTCTAAGTTGTTTATGGAAACAATAACAATTAACATCTCAACGGAAGTAATTCTTGTCACAGGTGAATAATAATCAAGGAAATCTACACCTTGTTTTAGTTTATATCCTTTAGCTACCAACCTAGCTTTATATTTTTCCAGATTTCCATCTACCTTACATTTCCTCTTAAAGACTCATTTACATCTTATGGTCTTACTCCCTGGAAGTAAACTAGCAAGCTCCCAAGTCTTATTCTGACGGGATGAGTCCATTTCACTAAATGAAGCTTCTTACCAGAATTGGGTTTCAGTAGATGTTATGGATTCTTTACGAGTCTGGAGCTTAGACTAAGCTAGGTACATTATGGATCCAGTCCATAAGAAGTGTCGATTCTAATCCTTTTACTTCTCCTAGGATCAAATCTACTTCATCTTCCTTTGAAGGTAAATTCTGACTAGTTGAAAAGACATCTAGGGGATCAACAACACATCCCTAAGAAGAGACATGTCTCAAAATAAAAATGTTCAAAGAACTCAACATCCCTGGACTCCATAAAAGTATTCACACTAATGTCAGAAAAATCAGAACTCACAACCAAAAAACTATATGCAGTAGTGTACTCAGGATACCTTATGATAATGCAATCAACAGTTTTGGGTCCTATCTTAGTTCTCTTATGAGGAGGAATGGCTACCTTCTCCAAACACCCCCACAATTTGACGTATGCATAAGAATCCCCCCACCCCCCACCCCACCCCACCCCACACAAGTTGGTGGTTAATCCTTTAATCAACATGGCATATATCATCTCCTTAATGGTTCTGTTCTTACATTCAACTATACCATTATACTATGGTGAATCAGGATGTGGGACCTCCTATATGAATTTCATACTCGCCATCATGTCCAGACCTAACCTTTTAGTGGTAACATATACTTCGCTTTCAATTTCAAGTTTATACTCTTAAGGCTTCCAAGATATCATCCTTACCCCTAAGCAAGTATATAAGATAGTACCTCATACAATCAATTAAAATTCTGCAAAGCAGTGATTTGAGTGAATTATAAAATGCAAATTAGAGAAAAGTAAAATAATTACCAATTATTCATGCATCAATAGCTTCCTCCTTACCTTGATTACGCGAGAATTAGCTCATCATCATCATGGAAACATGCTCAAAATTCATCTTTATTAATGCTCAAAAATGGTTCACAAATGATGAAATGGGAGAAAAAAATGATAAAAACCGGGTTTGTAACACTTATATTTGTTACAAACTCAACTGTTACAGGAAACGATAACAGATAACCGTCACAAGCACTGTTGAGGAACGACTGTCTTTGAGCGTCTTATGTTCTTTGTAAGTTCTTCACCAGCAGAAAAATTGTTCTTCCTGCAACTTTGATTTTCCGATTCTGTGATGCTCCAAACTGCTCCCAATTCTCTCCTCCTCCTTCTGTGACCCCGATACACCTATTTATATCGCAACAGTACCCAAATCTCTTGAGTTTAATGCGAAATAATCCTTTCTTCACTCCGTTCCAACACCCAAGATATTATTTCCCTGTTTAACTCTTGGTTTGATTTTCACGCATCTGTCAGTGATCAACACGCTCCAATCTTGCCACAAAATGATTCGTACATACTCCAGCCTTGTGCCATCTATAGATAAACTCGAGAAAGATTAAAACATCCCGTGAAAAACACGCTCCACTCTTCGCAGGTGTAGGTTAAGGTTAACTTCCCTGTTTCACTTCTAACTGATTCTCCAGCCAAATCTAGTTGAAACGAATGACTATACCATGCCTGTTACACTCAGAGGAACAAACCCAATCAAATTCAGCCATTGAATCTCTTTAAAACTCCTTCAAATTTTTAACCCTAATTCTGGCAGTTCAAAACCAATTTTTCCCGCCACTTTTCTGAATTCAAACAAAGAGGATGATGGTTTCCCCTTAACCATTGATGGGGTGCGGTTAGCAATTTGGGTACCCCTTATCCAGTAGTGAGAGTCCGAATAACAAATGTCCCTTGGGTGCCTTTAGACAACTTTTCGAGCCGATTTTTTCCAAAAATGTTTATTGCCCAAAAATACCTACAAACACATAAAACACCATAATAAGTACAAAAATGGGTACTAACAATATATACAATAGAGATGAAAATAGACACATAAATGCGTCTATCAAATACCCCCAAACTTATTATTTGCTAGTCCCGAGCAAATAAAATCCTAACTCACTGTCACAGGCATCGCGATTGCACTTAGCGTGTGCAACAAGCCTTTGAACCCCTAGGTGGCCCTAGTGGCCGAGTTATAGTCTCGGGAGGGTTTACCAGAGGTGTACCCACAAAACCTTTACTCCAGACCCTAGCTATCTACGCAGAACCTTGAAATGGCACTAAAGAACCTCCTTGGTTGGCATACTTATTGATTACGGGAGGAAGTACCCTGATGCGAAATTTCAATTACTGTACCCGAGTTTGCACTCAAGCATACTAAAATTCATATATAAGTGACAGAGCTCTACTCAGATAGTTTTACTATGGACATCAATATCTGGAGTCAACAAATCACATGGATAGATTAAGAGATGGATATAGAAAAACATAGATGGTTTTGATGTTGACTAGGTGAACGGTGTTTTCTCATATCTGTCTGAAGGCCTCTGCCAAGATGAACCTATCCTAATGGACTGAGATACCGGTCTGACTAATATCAACACAACTGGCATATACAAGGGGACCATTGGTCAATAATCCTAATTCTAGATCAACTCGTCTGGCATATACAAGGGAACCAGCGGTCGATTTATTGAACACACATTATTTATTTATTTATTTAGAACTAACAACATGATTAGATCTTGTGGATCCAAGCGCATGCTTCTTGTCAGCAGATTATATGGTAATTCCCGTGGATCCTGCATTCCACTCTTGTTTAGGCGACGAAGACAGGGAGAACACACACATATTGCTATCCAAGTGTTAAAATTTATTCCAATTGGTTTGGTCTGGTCTTTATTATTATTATTATTATTATTATTATTATTATTATTATTATTATT
>JAJJMB010018262.1:1826875-1841057 GCA_023531105.1 Papaver atlanticum | reverse complement strand
TTAATGAATCGACGATAAAAACCTGCATGCCCTAAGAATGACCTAATATCTCTTACGGTTTTTGGGACCTGTAAAGTCTTAATAAGGTCAACTTTGGCTTTATCTACCTCTATACCCTTAGATGATACGATATGCCCTAAAACAATTCCTGAACGAACCATGAAATTACATTTCTCCCAATTAAGCACTAAATTCTTCTCCTTACACCTAGTCAAAACTAATGACAAATGATGCAAGCACTCATCAAAAGACGAACCAAATACTGAAAAATCATCCATAAAGACCTCTAAGAATTGTTCTACCATGTCAGAAAATATGCTCATCATACAACGCTGAAAAGTTGTAGGGGCATTACAAAGCCCGAAAGGCATGCGTCTATACCCAAAGGTACTAAAGGGACAGGTAAAAGTAGTTTTTTCTTGGTCTTCAGGGGCAATAACGATCTGATTATATCCGGAGTAGCCATCTAAGAAGCAGTAGTGACTATGTCCAGCTAATCTCTCTAGCATTTGATCGATGAAAGGAAGGGGAAAGTGGTCCTTTCTAGTGACCTTGTTCAATTTCCTATAGTCAATACAAACACGCCAACCCGTGGTCACTCGGGTTGGGATTAACTCATTGTTCTCATTCTGGACTACAGTAATACCGGATTTCTTGGGGCAACCTGAACAGGGCTGACCCACTTGCTGTTTGAAATAGGGTAGATAATGGGTTCATCTAACAACTTAAGAACCTCGGTTCGAACTACCTCTTTCATATTAGGGTTTAGTCGACGTTGCATCTCTCTAGAAGGTTTGGTATCTTCCTCTAAATAAATCTGATGCATACAAACAGTAGGACTTATACCCTTAATGTCTGCTATGGTCCATCCTAAAGCTTCCTTGTTGTTTTGAAGAACGGTTACTAACCTACTTTCCTGATCACTATCCAAGTTGGATGCTACAATCACAGGTAAAGTTTCAGCTGGGCCTAAAAACACATACTTCAAGGTATCTGGTAATGGTTTAAGGTCCAACTTAGGAGGCTCTCCTAACGAAGGAACTAGAGTAGACTCATAAACTGGTAGTGGTTCGAACTTAGATTTCCAAACATTGCTAGTGTCCAACAAAGGGGTTGAATCTAACAAATCATTCACCTCATTAATCACATTATCATCATAGAAATCAATCCCAAAGTGGGCTAGGCATTTCTCTAGTGGATCTTCTAACAAAGTGTTTGGTAATGACTCCTCGACTAATGTTCCTATCATGTTGACCTCTTCTATGCTCGAGTCATCTAGTTCAGAGGGTAGCTTACTAATATGAAAAATGTTCAGCTCAATGGTCATGTTACCAAAAGACAAATTCATAATACCGTTTCGATAGTTGATGATCGTATTGGATGTAGCTAAAAACAGGTGACCTAGAATTACCGGTATCTGGTTCTCTAGGTCAGGGACAGGTTGAGTATCTAGGATAACAAAATCCACTGGATAAATAAACTTATCGACCTCAATAAGAACATCCTCGATCACACCACGAGGAATTTTTACGGACCTATCAGCTAACTGAAGTGTTATCTGGGTAGGTTTCATCTCACCAAGTCCTAGCTTAAGGTACACATGGTATGGGAGTAAGTTCACACTGGCTCCTAAGTCAAGTAGCGCTTTCTCAACACGGTATTTCCCTATCGTACAGGCAATGGTAGGGGAACCTGGGTCTTTATACTTAGGAGTAGTAGTATTCTGAATAATAGAACTCACATGACTAGCTAGGAAGGCTTTCTTATGGACACTGAGCTTACGCTTTCGCGTACACAAGTCCTTAAGGAACTTGGCATAAGGAGGAATCTTCCTAATTGCATCTAATAATGGAAGGTTGATAGTTACCTGCTTAAAAACCTCCAAAATATCATTAAAAGTGGACTCCTTCTTAGTTGGTACCAGCAATTGTGGGAATGGGGCTCTGGGAACAAAGTTTGGCTTATCAGGGGCCTCATCAGTCTCCTTAGAGGTTCCATCAATCTCTTCAGCTTCTGATTCAGAAGGGTGAACTACAGCATGTTCACTATCAGGCATGGCAACCTTATTGTCTATTTCTCTACCACTCCTAAGGGTTTTGATTGCATTCACATGATCAGATGATCTTCCTCCTATTTCATGAACTCCTCTAGGATTAGGTTGAGTCTGACTAGGAAACTCTCATTATCTCTCTCACTTAGAATCTTAGCCATTTGACTAACTTGAAGCTCTAACTTAGCAAGAGACTTGGCATTATGTTGAAAATTCTGCTTGGTTTCCTCTTGAAACTAGCCTGGTTCTTTAGTAATACTTCATGGGTCTTTACGAACATGTCCTTGCTCTTTTGTAATAAACTAAGAGATTCCTCTAAGCTAGTTATTCTATTCTCAGAACAGTTCTGGAACTGGGCTTGACCTGAAGGGTTTTTATTATAACCAAAACTTAGGGGAGGATGAGAATTACTAGACTGGCCTTGACTCTGTCCTTTAGACCAAGAGAAATTAGGATGGTTTCTCCAACCAGGGTTGTAGGTCTCTGAGTAGGGGTCAAACTTCTGACGGTTTTCAAATCTAGCATTGTTATAGACAGCATGGGCTTACTCTTCACTAACCTGACCTTCCCAAAACGAGTTATTGGGTTCTATTCCACAACTAGAGACTTGAGAGGCTCTATTACTATTATCAGGTTCAACAAAAGACCTATGTTTAGACTGATTCAATTCCAAAGCTTCTAACTTTGTTGACAAAGCAGTAAACTTAGCATCAGACCCAAAGCCTGTATCAACCACATTAGTGCTACTTCTATTGATCAAGAGTCTTTTAGGGGGTTCAACACAAGACTCCCACTGTTGGGATTTTTCAGCGACAACTTTTAAGAAGGAAAACGCATCATCAGCATTTTTACTAGTGAACTCACCAGCGCACAAAGACTTGACCGTGGCTTTGGTCGAATAGTCTAAACCATCATAAAGAATCTCTACTAGTTTCATTTTCTCAAACCCATGGTGAGGAAATTGGGCTAGGAGATCATTGAATCTCTCTAAAAACCTATAAAGAGATTCTCCCTCTTGTTGAACACTAGCACTAATTTTCTGCCTAACAGCTGCAGTTTTATTCTTGGGGTAGAATTTTAAATAGAAGGCAGAAATAAGTTCCTGCCATGTTTTTATGGATTCAGATGGTAGGTTGTTCAGCCAGGTCTTGGATTTATCTCTCAAGGAAAAGGGGAACATCCTAAGTTTAAAGAATTCATCACTAAGGTCTTTAATATTAATTGTTCCACAAATTTCTTCAAAGTCCCTAATGTGAAAGTAAGGGTTTTCATCATCTTTTCCTAAGAATATAGGGATCATCTGAAGAATACCAGGTTTCAACTCATAACTAGCCGTAGAGGCTGGCAACTTAATGCACGATGGTCGGTTGGTCCTAGTTGGGTACATGTACTCCTTCAAAGTTGTCATTGTTGGCACAGTAAAAATCCTAGGGGTGAATTCCTCACTAAGACTTAAATTCTCAAAATTGAAGTTTCCAAAAACAGGGCTCTCCAAAGAAGAGTCTTCGAGCTCCCCGTCTACAAAAGAAAAACCTGTAGGCTCGTCACTAATCAAACGGCCAAAAGTGTCTCTTTTCCAAGCACGCTCACTAATGGACTTGAGCGATTTTGGCATACACTAAAAAAAAAAAAAAAAAAAAAAAAAAAATCCTAAGGAAGGGAGGTTCTAAGCAAACACACAGCAGGCTGACTCCACCAAAGCAAACCTAAAAATTTCTAGCAAACAACAAGCATGATGGCTCCACTTAGATTGTTTCTAGACCAACTTCTAATCTTTCGAAAAGGAATTCGTTACAATCTAAGCAAACCTCTCTGGATCGATCCGAATAAAGTGAGTCGAAGAGAAGTAGGGGGAGCTCAGAGGAGCTTTGATACCCCCACCTCTTTGGCAACGCTTCCCTGGGTTACAAGGCGGCTCTAATCGACTCACAGTAATCTTCCTGAACTTCAAAGTATGCTTAAAAGAGTAACCAATATTTTTCGAACGACTTTCCTATTAAGCGCATTACCCTATAGGTCTCGTTCTAGTCAATATTTTAAGCTTGGGTTCGCGTAGGTTATGTTTTCCAAAAGCGGGCAAGAAGAGAACGGTGATGAAATCCGAACCCTTATCTTGTATGGCCTGTCCTTGCCCTTTACTAGGAAATTAAAATCTGTATTCAGTCCTCAACATATATTCACCTTAAGGCAAACAGTAAACCCGCTGACAGGGGATTCGCGGGTGTTTCGAAAAACTTACCTCCCGTACCAGACGGGCGAAGAACCGCTAAAGTCGACTCGGGCCACGACTCCTATGTCATGTACGAACCCGAGGGGCCGAGACGACATCGTAATCGTCGTCCATCCCTGCAAACAGTTTATATTTAAAACTACCCTTCCGTAGGGTTTAAAAATAAAAGAATAATGTCCAAAGTTCACAGTCCAAAGTCCAAAAATAAAGTGCAAAAGAAAAAAGAAAAAAAAATTACAAAAATAAAAGATATCCTAATACAATTTCTAAAAAGAAAATCTAAAGAAATAAAAACTAAAATAAAAATAAAATCTAAAAACCTAATAAAATAAAATAAAATTTCTTTGTCTTTCTTTTCCTTTTCTTTTAGCTTTTATCTTTGGCTCCTAATCTCTTAGTCACCAAAGTCTTTGGCTTAAATTTTTTTCGGTCCAAACTCCAAACCTGTAGCACAAAGAAATATACCCAAAGAAACGTAAAATAGAACAAAGGGAAAATAATAAAAATCTAAAAAAAACTAAAAAATAATAAATCTAAAAAAGTCCGCGTCGGCGGCGCCAAAAATTGATGTGATTTCAACTTTGTTGTAGTAAAAGGTTCGTTGAGACTTGTGAAAGCAATTGATTTTAGACTTATTTAAACTAAAAATAGAGAAAATTTAAATCCAAATTTGTTTTTAAGATTGAAAATAACCAAGACACTAGATTCCACTATTACACATGAATGAATGATGGTAAAATTTCCAAAACTCTAATTATCTTTAAAATCTCTTTTTCTTAATTCACAAATAATCAAGCATATTCTCAAACATTAATCGTATCCCTTAAGCATAGATTATCTAAACAAAGTATAACCTATCTAATTGAATCACAACTAATTAAGAAAATTATGCAAACAATTAAAATTCTGCAAAGCAGTGATTTGAGTGAATTATAAAATGAAAATTAGAGAAAAGTAAAATAATTACCAATTATTCATGCATCAATAGCTTCCTTCGTACCTTGATTACGCGAGAATTAGCTCATCATCATCATGGAAACATGCTAAAAATTCATCTTTATTAATGCTCAAAAATGGTTCACAAATGATGAAATGGGAGAAAAAAATGATAAAAACCGGGTTTGTAACACTTATATTTGTTACAAACTCAACTGTTACAGGAAATGATAACAGATAACCGTCACAAGCACTGTTGAGGAACGACTGTCTTTGAGCGTCTTATGTTCTTCGTAAGTTCTTCACCAGCAGAAAAATTGTTCTTCCTGCAACTTTGATTTTCCGATTCTGTGATGCTCCAAACTGCTCCCAATTCTCTCCTCCTCCTTCTGTGACCCCGATACACCTATTTATATCGCAACAGTACCCAAATCTCTTGAGTTTAATGCGAAATAATCCTTTCTTCACTCCGTTCCAACACCCAAGATATTATTTCCCTGTTTAACTCTTGGTTTGATTTTCACGCATCTGTCAGTGATCAACACGCTCCAATCTTTCCACAAAATGATTCGTACATACTCCAGCCTTGTGCCATCTATAGATAAACTCGAGAAAGATTAAAACATCCCGTGAAAAACACGCTCCACTCTTCGCAGGTGTAGGTTAAGGTTAACTTCCCTGTTTCACTTCTAACTGATTCTCCAGCCAAATCTAGCTGAAACGAATGACTATACCACGCCTGTTACACTCAGAGGAACAAACACAATCAAATTCAGCCATTGAATCTCCTTAAAACTCCTTCAAATTCTTAACCCTAATTCTGACAGTTCAAAACCAATTTTTCTCGCCACTTTTCTGAATTCAAACAAAGAGGATGATGGTTTCCCCTTAACCAGTGATGGGGTGCGGTTAGCAATTTGGGTGCCCCTTAGTAATTTGGGTACCCCTTATCCAGTAGTGAGAGTCCGAATAACAAATGTCCCTTGGGTGCCTTTAGACAACTTTTCGAGCCATTTTTTTTCCAAAAATGTTTATTGCCCAAAAATACCTACAAACACATAAAACACCATAATAAGTACAATAATGGGTACTAACAATATATACAATAGAGATGAAAATAGACACATAAATGCGTCTATCACATATGTCCGGAACATGAAAAATCCATTGAATGTGAGAATATTTATAGATATGAGCTTCTGCTCGACCTTTTCCTTTTATGCAACCTCTGTCGTAGATGAGTTACTCATATAGAGTTTCTCGACATCCCCTATCCTGTGATATGAGTTGAACAAGTCTATGTTTTAACCAACATGCTTGGTAGCTCCAGAGTCCACCCACCAGTCTCTCACATTATCTATTAAAATAACTTTCGACATTATGGCATTGAACTCGTTCTAGTTTGTTTCAACTAAATTAGCATTGACTTCTACTTATTAAGGTTTTTATGTTGTCTACAATTTACTGCCATATGGATAGGAATTTACAAACATAAAAATCACCCTTAATTAAAGTAATGCTAGATTCAGGTTTACGAAACATACCTTTCTTATGAAGACTACGCTTAGAGTTGCCTCCAATGTTCTCACCTTTGTCAGCTTTGGAAGCCTTGTGTTCATCCACATGTGCCTGTTATCCATGTCCCTTTCCAATTCATCTCACAATCTTCGTTTATACTCTGACTAGGGACACCGTAATTTCCCAATCACCTAATACACCACATCTCACAAACCATAGTTTCGAATCGTAAAATAAAATATGAGTTTTGAAGATAACATCTAGATCTACAAACTTCGTTTGAATTACCATTTCAAAAAAAATTCATGGTTACCCCATCAAAAACTAATTTTGTCAACAACAAATTTTGGTCGTCAGAAATTTTTAGGAACATTTCTCTGTATATAAAATATCAAAAAAAAAATAAAAAAAAATTACAGCTCCAAAAAGTCTGAAATTTTATGTGGGTAACTATCAAGATGTCTACTACATTAGGTCAAAAGGGTTCATCGAAATTCCTTCTAGGTTAAGATATAAATTTGAAACTCTACAGCTGACCAAAAATTCGTTTTTTGTTTTTCACTCCACAATTAACATCAACGATTAACAAACCAATCAACCGTTTCGATTATTACAAAACTAATGTCTTAAGGGTGCAATAATCAAAAACAAAGAAAAATCAAATAAACAAAAGTTATTGATATTTAACTCCTTTATAATGGAAGCGATCGATTTGACGAAACAGGCGAGCTCCCCAGATTTCCGCAACAACAAGGCAAAACTTTGGAAAAACAGAGTGAGTCACGTGTTCAACACGCTGTCCTTAAGATAATAACGCCCGGCTACACTCAAGAGTGATGCTATAGCCCTCACAGGACGGATATCTCTAGGATAAAACACCCCACTACACCTACTACTAGCATATGTAGTAGATGCTCAACTGAGCTTGGCAACTCCGAAAAAAAACCCTTAAGGAAAATCGCGAAAACATAAGAAAACAATATACAAATAATTTCCCTTGTGGTTCTCTTTAAAACATAGAGAAACCTATTTCCCATAGATTTTACAAAAATAGAGAATTTATTCATATAAATGGAATAATACAACTTAAGAAGAGTAACTCCCCGATGTGGGACTAATTTCATTCACAAAGAAAACAAAAATAATTTTATTTAGTTAAAAAACTTAAAAAATAATAATAATTAACATTCAAATTTGGAGTAGAGCGAAATGAAGCTACGTAGTAGAGCACTTGCACTGACTTTTATATTTATCTTCAAATTTGGAGAGGAGAAGGTATGTTAGGGTATGTACCACACAAGTACTCCAATAATGCAGGCATTAAGAAGAGAGAAAAAAGTAGGCATAAAAATATATGGCAGATACTGCATCCAAATATTGTAGAACTTCTGGAGGAAATGGTGGAGTTTGGTTATATCCCAATCTTTCTCACTGTTCCGAAGTAATTCCTCTGAATTGATGAAATTCTTTTACCTAAAAAAAACAAACTATATGGTGTAGGTTGTACACAAAGACAAAATAAGACTACTAGATGTCGCTGCTACGGTGGGGAGGGCTGACCGAAGAAAAAAAGAAACACTGCTGCAATTGGATTGTAAAAGAAAAATTATGCTTAAAGTGAAAGTATCACTTTTCCTGAAACGGGGGGCGTACATCGTTTTATCAGTTGCAATAGAAAATTAGTTGATACATAAACCAAAATATGGTATTTAATCATTTGTGGTGGTTTGCATAATGACTATGAAATCAATTTTTGAAAATTTTGCCTAAAATGATAACTATCTCCGAATTTTTCGTAAAACTCTAAATTTGATAATGTTATTTGTACTCATCGCGTAGATTATTTTAAAACCTTTCCGACAAATAAAATTTGTAAAATTCCAAGGCTCGGATTTTTAGATATGTTATATTAAAGTTTGATTGCCAATTATACCCTTAAAAAATAGGATACTTAAGGAGTTATAATACAATTTGACTTTTATATCTACTTGCCCTTCCTTTTTGGTTTATTTACGAAAATCTCTAATACATATGTGCCTTCCTCTTTGGTTTATTTACGAAAATATCCAAAGAAAAAAAGAAAAAAATTGATTTAGAGGGGCAGTGCTGTCCGTTCATCGTTGAACCAAATCAAATCTTTTGTGTCAAATTAGAAAAAAAATGTCACGCTTTACATTGACACAAAGTCACCATATATAGGGTCCTCCTTCGCTTCGCTCCCCTAGTAGCTCCATATATAATATGGCGGGTTGGACAGTCGATATGGGTGAATTAGCGGATGATATTTGACTTGTAGAATTGTTTGGACCGACAGGAAGAATCATAAATTTATAACACTTTCCGTTGAGGACAATATTTTCTAAAGTTTAGTATTTTGACCGGCCAGTTATTGGCACTTTGGATTGTTTGGACCGACAGGAATACCAGAAAATTTGAGATTAGAAGAAATTTAACATTCAAAGCTATGAAAAGACACCACCAAACTAGAAAATTTGAGATTAGAAGAAATTTTCAAAGCTATTTTCTTTGCATGAAAAGACACCACCAAACTGATCATATATGGACACGCCCGTATAGGCGATACGGCCAAGATAATTTTGAACAAAAAAAAAGAAACTATAAATCAAAGAGACTAATCTCATTATAGATTTGAACACATGCATGTGCGTTGAATCAAAAAATGGATTTGAACAGTCTTGTATTATAAGTCGTATGTAAATCAAAAAATGGAAAGAAGCATAAGTTGACCTCCAAGCGTAGAATAGTCCTCCTTTTAAAGGCCGTTCATGCATAAATTTTCCTTTTTTGCTCCGTCAGCCATGCATAAGCACTATTAAACGTTCAGAAATCAGAACTTCAAATAACAAAAAAGCACAGGAGTATATTAAGTACTTAATTTTGGCACACAAAATTGACCATCAAAAAGAGACAAATAGATTTAGAAATGAAATCAACCATAAGAGCGTGATTTAGAATTGCGTTTAACGCAACTCGGATTGCCATTTTCTTTTGGATTTCAGGATATTTCTATGAAACCTTGGAACATGCCTTGCAAAAAGTGGGATGGCACAAACTTAAAAGGCATTAGAGCATTTCCTATGGAATGAATAAATTTGAAGTTTGTCCATTTTGCTCCCACTATGAACTCAACGAACATGAAAAACGGATAGCCAAACCAATAAACTTGATGGTTTGTACACTGCGGACCAACATGAGAGCACTTCTTATTTAGAACCTCGCGGGCGAAACAAACCCGCTGGCGGGTGAATAAAAATCGGGCGAACTGTGTTAACCCGCCAGCGGGTATGTTAATCCTCCAGCGGTTCATTATTAAACGCCAACAGTTGCATCTCAATCCAGCCATCCAACGACTCTTACTCTTTTTACTATAAGTTCAGCTCATTTCAAACTTAAAATTCACACCTTATACATTTTTACCTCTAAATTTCTCAATTTCATATCATTTCAATATCATTTTTTCCTTGTTTTTCACACACAAGTGCTCATACATATGTCAGAAAAATTCAAATAATACAATTTTCTAACAAATATGGCATCCCCCTCGCAACAATCCCAACAACAAACGCAATCCCAACAACAATCTCAAGCAAGAGGTACTAGAATTCGTGGCGTCAAGTATACTTTGGATGAAGACGAATCAATTTGTAGGAATTAAGTATTATTTAAGAAGATCAAATCAATGGTTGCTCACAAGAAAATAATACTTTTTATGAAACATTTTAAAGATATTTTCTGAAGAAACCGGTAACATCAATCATCATGATGCCGACGGGTTGTCTCATTGTTTTCATGCAATTACAAAATACGTTAATGCATGCATAACTTAGATCATGCAAATGTGGCGCTCCAAAAAAAGTGGCGAAACTGAACCGGATGTGGAACGAAGATGTAGGGAAGAGTGGCAAAGATCCAACAAAACTGTTTTCAACACGAATCTTGTTACAACATTCTGAAGGTGCTTGACAAGTTTAATCCATACTTGTTGGAAGGTAATAATCAAGTGCCTGCAAGTCACCACATGGTCCAATCTCGTAGAATTTTCAAAATGGTGAGCCTGCTTCCTCACCTGAAGGAAATGAATCTTCATATGATGGGTCTCCAGGTAGTCAGGAACAACACAACACCAATCTTTACGTTAACACCAATGTCAAGAGAAGAAGAAGAGGAGGTCAGAAAGATAAAAAATTAGCGAGAGACGCAGCCCAAAGAGCATTAGAAGGAGGTTCAAACGAGTTAGACTATCCTGAGTTCAAGGAATTCGAGAAGAAGGTAGAACAAGATAGAAGCAGAGACCGGGGCTTTGCAATAAGGAAATTTTGAAAAAGTCGTCTTTCTCGAGACCAACACCAAAGGGATTATAAGATGGACAAGCTACTCTCCATGAACACTTCAACAATGAATGCACGACAACTCGCTATATGGACTAAGGAAATGGATAAGGTGGAACAATGAGTCCCTGAACAACGTGGTCATTATGAGAATGGGGAAGACAATGCTGATGCCGATGATACCTTGGAAGAAGACGAAGATGAATACCGTTTTGATTTAAATAGTCTCGCTACATTACATTTAATTAAAATACACAACATGAAATTGAAAAACAATATCTATCAGCCTCGGCCTCCCTGGTTTTGATGCCCCCGAGCATCGTCTCTTGCTCCTTTTATCGCCCAAAGGTGCTTAGTTAGATCTTCCCTTAGCTGCCCATAGAGTCCCCGGTTTTGAATTTTGTCGGTGGCAAGTCTATATTCTCTTGTCCGACGTCCATGCTGCACCACAAGCCTCGGCCTTAAATCTTTGTTTGGAAAACTAGTCCAGGTTAGGTCACGTCTGGTTTTCTCATTAACTATGTTATGCAAAATAATGCAAGTTAACATAATTTTGTCCATTTATTGAAGATAAATAAAGCATGTCGGGCCAGCTATGATGGCGAACTTCCTTTTCAGTCTGCAAAAATCGCGTTCAACATCCTTTCTCAGAGTCATTTGTTGGAGGTTAAAGTACTTCCTATCCTTCGCAGTCGTCAATCCAAAGCCTGTCTGACTATAAACTTAAACCAAAGTTGACCACTCTGGATGGATCCCGTCGACTAGATAATACCCCTGAGTGTATTCATGACCGTTGATGGTGAAATTACAGTGCGACGCGATCCCATGCTTAAGATCTTCAAACAATGGTGACTTATGCAAAACGTTGATATCGTTATTTGAAAACGGAGTCCAACAAAAGCATGCCAAAATCAACAATCATAAGTAGATGACGCTTCCAAAATTATAGTTGGTTTTGGATAATGATCCTTATATTGACCTTCCCATTTAACCGGACAAGCATGCCACATCCAGTGCATGCAGTCAAGACTACCTAGTATTCCAAGAAAACCCCTCGCGGTGTTTTCGTCAGTGATTCTTTCAACATCTTCCTGAGTAGGCTTTTTTTTTTTTTAAATTGTACCAAAATGCTGGACTATTGTTTCGAAAAACAATTTGAGATACCTAATAAATACGGTTCTTTTCCCCATACAAATGCACTCGTCTGTGGAATCCGCTGGTAACCCCAAAACATAATATACGAAGGGAGACAGTTACATTTTATTTGAGACTAAATCCTCGTACATGCCGTTCATCAAACTGATAATTAAATAAATATTATACCTGACAAAGCACCACAATAATCCTTTGCGTCAAGTTGCGGCCCATGCGGAATCGACGCTGAAAATCCTCATCGGAATAGACACATGCATGACTAAAATGATCATGCATCACCTTTTAATGGTTAAAATATTGATCTCACCATGTACATCTTCTGGTCATAACTTCATATGGCTCTTAAGGCTTTGGTATTATCCCTGATTGTAATTGCAACATACAATTTCCCCTCCTACTATCTTGAATTGCATCTTCATCTATTTGACGCAAAATCTCTATATACATTTCTTCCTCTTCTTCATACAAGGTTTCATCCATCACCATATCATCCTCAGAAGAACCAAAATCAGGATTCGTGGTTGAAAATTGAATGCGAATGAAATTATGAAAAGATTAACTGGATAAAAGATTGTTGTGAATTTGGGAGATCGAGTTCGAGTAGTATTTATTGGGGTAGAAAAACTAGTCTTTCCGGTGACCGTTAAAAAGTATTCGTTCGCGGTCTGAGAAAACTCGCCAGCGGTTTATGTTTTCCAGCCAGCGGATTATGTTCGCCCGCCTGTGGTTATACTTAATCTGCGCTTCTAATTTTAATCCGCTCAGTGCATTTACCATAGTGTAAAAACCTATTTGCACATCCACATGGCTCAACAAAAAAAATATTTGGCCATTGCTATAGGAATTTCCTTTAGACTTAGCACCTCAACTTGGAATAGCCTGGATTTCTCCATAAAACTTACCCTAAGAACAAAGAAGAGACATAATTTTCACCATTGCAAAGTACTTGTTTATCTCTAGCTAGCTAATTCATCCAAAAATACAGAAAAAACTAAAGGTGGACCAGTTTGGTGTACCAAGTCTCTCAATCCTTGGATTGAATGAAAGTGATCCCACCCATACCTTTAAAAACCCACCCCTTACACATCCAAGGGTGAAATGGTTGGTCCACTAATTTGGTGTACACCCCAAGGAGGACCGCAAAAATATTAAATAACAACAATGGAATTAGTGTTAAAATAAATCCCCAGGAACTTGGGTTCTCTCAAATCTCAGACCAATATTAGATCGTGACCGTTACAATCACTTCAACTTTTTTATATGGAAGAATATGATTCAACTTTTTTTTCGAATGAACCTTCTTTGGGTGAAGTTTATCGATATTTCAAACCCTAATTAAAGTCATTTTTTTAACTGACGTAGTTAGTTTTCTGATTTTTCTCGATCATTCAAAAGGCGAAAAGAAATTTTCCCTTAAATAGGTAATTATGTGGCTTCAACTTCTTTCACTAGCGTGTATAAAGTTCGTGCTTTGGATGAAAAATTATCATGGGAAACTTAAAAGTCTCTATCTCGGTCTATTTGTATCCATACACCATAAAATCATTCAAGTATCTCAAACATGTTTTGCGGTTCTTTTCGATAATCGCTTCGATTTAACCGTAAAAGTTGAAACTAGTTTCAACACTTAGTTCCAACACTTATAATAGTGGCATGGCTTTCGATTTACTTCTTTGTAAGGCCGGATCAAGGATTTTTCCTTGGGTAGGTGATATGATTTTAATTGTTGTAGAAAAAGTGGTAATAAAATTCGTTCAACTCGAACTTGCTAAGAATAATTTTTAGACTTAATTTAGAAAACTATAAAAATCAAAATAATGTTTTTGTCAAGATTATAAAAAGCACTAAGACTCAGGATTCCACCAAATTCCATTCATGTGATTCAAATAATAATTCCAATTAATTTTAGCTCAAATATTAAAAATACGGACTCTTATTCTTTGC
>JAJJMB010018262.1:1783594-1798483 GCA_023531105.1 Papaver atlanticum | reverse complement strand
TAACGCACAACCTGTGATATTTCAATTATATAACAAAATATAATGCGCAAAAGAAATAACGTAGACACCATAATTTTGTTAACGAGGAAACCGCAAATGCAGAAAAACCTCGGGACCTAGTCCAGTTTGAACACCACACTGTATTAAGCCGCTACAGACACTAGCCTACTACCAATGAATTTCGGACTGGACTATAGTTGAACCCTAATCAATCTCACACTGATTCAAGGTACAGTTGCTTTCCTTACTTCTCTGATCCCAGCAGGATACTATGCACTTGATTCCCTTAGCTGATCTCACCCATAACTAAGAGTTGCTACGACCCAAAGTCTAAGACTTGATAAACAAATCTGTCTCACATAGAAAAGTCTATAGAATGAATAAATCTGTCTCCCACAGAAATACCCAAGAGTTTTTGTTCCATCTTTTGATAAATCAAGGTGAACAGGAACCAATTGATAAACCGGACTTATATTCCCGAAGAACCGCCTAGTATTATCAATCACCTCACAATAATCTAAATCGTATGATGGTGAAACTAGATATTTTGGAATCAAAAACGATGAGATGAAGATGTTTGTGATTACTTTTTATCTTTCCTATCGGAGATTAAATCTCGAGCAAATATTAGAGAAGATAGTACTCAAACGATAGAATCGGACAAGATCAGAATACGCAACTACAAAGAAAATAGTTGGGTCTGGCTTCACAATCCCAATGAAGTCTTTGAAGTCGTTAACCTACAGGGTCTCGATAGAAACCTAAGGTTAAAGGAGAATCGACTCTAGTTGATGCAACTAGTAACACACAGGAGGTGTGGGGATTAGGTTTCCCAGTTGCTAGAGTTCTCCTTTATATAGGTTTCAAATCAGGGTTTGCAATCCAAGTTACCTTTGTAACAAAGCATTCAATATTCACCGTTAGATGAAAAACCTGATTCAACCAAGCTAATATCTTTCGACCGTTAGATCGAACTTAGCTTGTGTCACGCCCCACTTTGAATTCTAGGTCGGCCGCCCTAAAATCCCAAGTGTGGCATACTTATGGATCATTTTACACATTCGAATAAAGTAAGTCGAAGAGAAGTAGGAGAAGCTCAGAGGAGCTTTGATACCCCCACCTCCTTGGAAACGTTTCCCTGGGTTACAAGGCGGCTCTAATCGACTTACAGTAATCTTCCTGAACTTTGAGTTAGGCTAACAAGACACCCAATACGATCCTTTTGAACGACTTTCCTATAAGCTCGTTACCTTATCGGTCTCGTTCTAGTCAATATTTTAAGCTTAGGTTCGCGTTCGGTATCGTTTTCCTAAGGCGGGCAAGAAGAGAACGGTGATGAAATACGAACCCTTATCTTGTATGGCCAGGCCTTGCCCTTTACTAGGAAAATAAAAGTCCGTATTCAGTCCTCAGCATATATGCATACGAAGGAAGACAGTAAACCCGCTGACAGGGGATTCGCGGGTGTTTAAAAGTTTACCTCCCGTACCAGACGGGCGAAGAACCGTTGAAGTCGACTCGGGCCACTGACTCCTGTGTCAATGTGCGAACCCGAGGGGCCGAGACGATATCGTAATCGTCGTCCTTCCCTGCAAACAGTTTATATTTAATTTTAACCCTTCCTTAGGGTTTTTTAAAAATAATAAAAGTCAAAAGTCCAAATGTCCAAAAAATTAAAAAAAGTCCAAAAATAAAAAATAAAAAATTACAAGAATAAAAATAAAACCCTATTTACAATTTCTATAAATAAAAAGTAATAAAATATAAAATAAAATAACTATATACAAAAATCTTCTTCTTCACTCCTTTGGACTCCTCTTTTCTTTCCTTCTTTGGCGATGCTTTCCTCTTAGAACACTTTTTCCTTTCCTTTTAGCTCCGCTCCAAATCTGAAAAGAATCGAAAAATACCAAACACGTAAAGAAGAACAAAAATAATAAAAATAAATCTAAAAACCCTAAAAACAAGTCCGCGTCGGCGGCGCCAAAAATTGATGTGTTTTGTAGTTGTAGTGGTAAAAAGATTCGTTGCTCGAACTTGTGAAGGATTTTTGAAAATTAATTAAAATTGTTTCAATAATAATGAGAAAATACCGAGACTCTGGATTCCACCATTGACCAATTAATTGAAAAACTCTAATCAATATTCATGCAATATTCTTCTTTAAAATGATTTTAATATTTTCCTCTAATAGATTTTTGAAGTAATAATATTAAGCACGAAGCATGAAACATCAAAAGTATTAAAACTAAGCATGTCCCATCAAAACACTTCACAACTACTCAATAAAAACCAATTTTTCTTTTAAGTTCTATGCAAATAATCATGTAAAATAATTGCAATAAATAATTAAAATAGAACTATACCACTTTTCATGGAACAATGGCTTCCTCCGTTGCCTCGGCTAAGGGGTTTAGCTCCTCATATTAACCACTTGCTCAAAATACATATTTGGTGTTCAAAAGTTGATTAAAAGAGTGAAAAGTGCTAAGCAGCGGATTCTGTAACAAATATAATTGTTACAGAACCTATTCATACAGAGAATTGTTGCGAACTGAAGCTAACTGTTGGAAAAATTGTTACAAAGGGTATAGAGTTTGAAAGCTACGGCCACAGTTTCTGCGACTTTCTTTTAATGTTGTTTCATGTTCTTCGTCTTCTCCGTCCACAGCTGCACCAGCAGAAATTCGTTCTCTTCCAATGATTTTTCTGGCTTCTCTAAGGCTCTAAACTTTCCCCTAAACTTTGTTGCTTCTCAATATGACTCGAATCAACCTATATATATCCACCAAACCCCAAAATTACTCGAGTTAATCCAAATCTTTTCGTTTTTTCTTCACCGCACGTTACGGGATTTTAATCTTCTTTTTACGCGTTAACTTGGTTTCCAAACTCTCTCAAACTCTCTCAGGACTGAATAAGGACTCCATACACTCCAATCTTGCCGTAAACTCTTCACAAATTCTTTTGTAAACCGAAAACAACTCAAATCGTGAATTCTCCCTGTTTTGCTCCAACACGGATTTCTATCCCTGTTTAATCGATTCTACAGCTCATACCATACTTGTTTATCCTTAACAGGGTTAACCCAACGAAAATCAGCCCTTGAATCGCCTTAAAAATCATCCAAAATTCGATCAATCAATCTGCCATTAAAGAAAAGAATTTCCCGCCAAAATCTGTTTTCAAATGTTGAAGATGGGTGCTAAAGATGAATTTGGGCTACACATAGCCATGGGTGCCCCTTATCCGCTGTTGGAGTCCGTATAACACTTGTCCCTTGGGGTGCAAATAGACAACTTTTCGAGCCGATTTTCCCAAAAATGTTTATTCCCCAAAAATACCTACAAAGGGACAAAATACCATCATTAGTACAAAAATGGGTACTAAAAATATACACAATAGAGATGAAAGTAGACACATAAATACGTCTATCAGTAACATCCACTGTCAGTTGTTGTCACCTCCGTATAATAAACTCACGTACAAAACAATCAAAAGCAAAACCAACTTACATTTTGATTTCTAGTAGGCCTGGTCCTAATCAAGCACTCATCCAAAAAATTAATAAATACACAATTACTCTTATGTGTGTACACTCACTTGTGATCAAAGGCTTTACATTCCCTTTTAATCAATTCCCAACTAATAGACAGTAGATCATTCAATTTTTAAAACCGTGATTGACGAGATTCACTTGGACTAGTTTGGATTTTATTAATCCTAGAGATACATTTTGAGATATTCCTTTATATAAATAAAAAAAAGACTAATCTGTACGTTAAGGAACAAATGAAACCCACACTTAGATCTACGGGAGATCGAGTACACAGGTCCTACTACATGATTAAAATCAAGAACAGTAAACAGAGAGTCCTAAAACGTTTGAAAAGTAGAGAAGAAATCTAAGGCTTATTTGCATGACTAATTTCTTAAAACAAAACTTAAAACTCGATGTCCAGATCATCTTTTAACTCCATTAGATTAAACTATAAACACTATAAACGATAGAAAACCTACCTGGCTGTAGCTCGATTACAATTTTGTAGACAAAATACGGTATCAAGCTCCCAGCTCTCCTTTCTTCTCTTATGTTTCTTTTAGGTTTAGAAAAACGAAATCCTCCATCTCTTTTTACCATGCGGCTGATTTGAGACTTTCTACAATATTGTTTTGAGAAGGGTTCCAAATAACATAATTACATTAGCTAGATACCTAATTTATCAATGGGTGGGCTGAGATAGCATAAAAAGCCCACGAAAAAATACTACACAACCCACAAGAAGTACACACTTAATTTTTAAATGTAAATGTAAAAAAGTGGGGTCTTACACACAAATGAAATGTACCCTCATTTAGGTTTATGTAACCGTACCCAAACGTGTACACCATGTTGGCTCAACAATAGTTAACCGAAGTTAGCCATATGATTACTCTCATATCAACCTTATTCATCTTAACCATAACTAGTTCAAATGACTCAAATGAAACTAGTTAAAGAGCCGTTCAATTGCAATATTCTCATAGAAGTATATAAGAACACAATTGAAGCAAAATCGGTTTGATTCACTCGAATCAATTCATGAACATTATAGCCATGGTTTGCAAAGATTGCATTCCTTAATTTATAAATGTTTAAGTTCATGTACAACCGATTTTAGAAAGTAACCAACTCAAGTATGCAAACGGGTACGCATACTTAAGTAGCCGGACCGAGTTTGGTTACGCCAGTACGCGTACGGGTGCGCATACCAATTCACACTTCCAAACTCCAGCAGAAATTCACGGACGTGAGATTTCCGCCAGTATGCGTACGGGTTCGCATACTTTCCCAGACATCCAACAACCGCCAGTACGCGTACGGGTACGCATACTTCAGGTTCCCGGTTTTGGACTTACACACAAATGTGAGAACACACTATGTTTATATCCAAACATGGTTACTTGATTCTAAACTCTTTATTTCAATCATTGAAACTTTCTTAGAGGATGACAATAACCGTTTTCATACACTATTAGCATCAAAGCAATTTTCAAGATATTGAAATAATCATAACGAAACATTCCAAGTCTACACCAAATGATTGTATCACACAAACCATGTAAGATGTTACTCGGTAATTTTCACATGGTCATATTCTGACAGTCGTCAAGAATATAAGATGAAATTGGTCGAAGCGAAAGCTTGCCAACACATATTTTGAGAAATATGTAAGCGAGATAAACTCAGCTTGAAATCTCAAATGTGTCTAATAGAAAACTATACGTAATACGACTTATGTCTCAATATAGGAGATAAAGTAGAAATAGACTTTCCAAGTGATAGATGAGTTTCAGTCTCCACATACCTTTTGTTGATGAAGTTCCACAAGCTCCCCTTAGTAGTTCTTTGTCTTCAAATGATGAACGCCGTGAAGTCTAAAGCTCAACTACATAATCTATGTCCTAGTTCGAGACATCTATAAATAGGCTAGAAATCAAGACTTATAGTTTTGATCACTAACATTGACAAACATGCTTGAGATAGCAACGCATGCGAGTTCGACCGAGCAGTGCTCTAACACATGTTACCTACGTGTTCATGGCGTTTCTGTTTGTGCTTTCATAGCACTTCTTGTTGGATTTCATGGTCGTTCTTTGTTTGGTTTTCTAGGTTTCGAGTACATCGGCAGCGACGTCCGGCGATGGGAATCTTCATTGATTCGTTCAAGTTTTGAAGCAAATTACTCCTTTGGAGCATATTTTTCCCGAAAATAAAAAAATCCTCAAAAATGGTGGACATACGATCCAAAAACATTTCTTCTCCAATTAAATCAGATCTCTTTCCATAAATATTTTTAGTCATTCTTCAACTTTCTAGCTCTTCTCTTGTTAGAATTATTGATTTTGTACTGATTATGTATGAGATTTCTTTATCTTGCTTGAACTTTGATGTACTAGAGATCTATGTAATCTTGTTGGTTATCAGAGAAAAATAAAAGTCAACACATCTTTCGGCATTGTGAAACTAGTGGTCAATATGGCACTATTTGTTGTACTTCTACAGCTATATCTTCAAAATAACGGTTGTAAAACTCGAGTATAAAGATTCTGATAGATCGCTTTCAGATATGGATTCAACCAAATTTTGAATATACCCGACATCCGTAGCCACACCACACTTACTTCCGCCTCATACTTTAAAGGATACTAAATTAGTGCTCGTGCTACGCACCAGGTACTTTTTTCCTCTTTTAACCTGATTTGGTGTGCGCGGGGCTTCGCTCTGTCCCGTGGAGATGCATTTTTTTATTTAGTGTCGCCCCGTCTCGTCTCGATGCATTAAATAGGTAGAGAGATCTTATTTTCACAGAAAATGTGTGAAATATGTGAGTTTTATTTTATTTTTTTCCTTGTATATATTAATTTGGAAAAGAAAAAGAGTCCTAACATGCTAGGTACTCGACTTTCTAATTGAATTTGGACTTCCATAAAATTCTAAACACGGTAAGTTAAGTTTTTCTTTTGAGTTTGTAATTGTTAAACCAACCATACGTTGCCAAATGTCATCACCAAAACTCTTGTTAACCACAAAAGGCTTGCATTTTATTTTATTTTTATCAGACAGCAACGGGAATTGAACCTCTAACCTATAACTTTGGAGTTCAACCCCTGGCCAGCTGGGCTAATCCCCGCTGGTTAAGGCTTACATGTTTAGATAGTGTTTTACAATCAAGATTGACAGTTTCCCGTACCTTTTTGTTGTTCATTTTCTTCCAAATAAAATGTTGATGAAAATTGATAGTTACCCGTGCTTTTCTATTGTACCCTCCGAGGAAGCTCTTTTCTTATAATATAAAAATAATATGAAACTTAATAATCGCCCAAGAACCAAAGCCTTGGTACAGTATCTATAGGCTATAGCATTGGATTGTTTGTACAGATCGAATTTGTCATTAAGGTCCAGTAGCTGTAGCGGTAATGTTTGCGTGAAACGAACGTGCCAAGCATTTGCTTTTCTTGTACAGAACTAGTGATGCAATATGCCTATTACGGTTACTTTTTTTTCTTGGAAAACTATTTTGCACAGGTAGATCGGTTATGATCAAGTCAATCTAGTTAAGAGTCAAATTAAAAATATACTTCATAAGAAAATCAACGCTCACCCAAACTTAATGTCATTTCCTTAGAATTCAAAACAATGTAGGTCTGGGTTTCCCTTTTTTTTAACGTGTTTTATTTCAAAACCAATCATATATTGCCAAAGCTCTCACCAGAACGTTCGTTTCACAAAATTCAAGAAAAGATTTATTTCGGCCAATTAGAAAACGATAATTTTCTCACGTTCAACTTATGCGCTTTATTTATCCAGGCCTTTAAATTTTTAAATTCATCAAAGTTCAATTGTCAAATCGGTTTATCTTAAGTGTAGGATACTCGCGTCATGTAAGTACTGTAACATGATTTTTAATTTTTATATACTGCAGTTGGCATGGCACATCGGGCATTAGCATAATAGTCCGAAAATTAACCACGACTTCAACCGAAAATAACAGGAAAAAGAACGAGTCTACATAGCATTTTAAACTAGTATAACTTCATCGGGTCTTTACGTTTCCTCGAAAGGGAGGGCAAGACCTACGCATCATATTAGGCAGCCATTACTGAATTATGTTTGTCAAGTTATGCCATTTTGACGGCCAGTTGGTGGCTCACCAGTAGAAGAAGGTTTCAAAGCCACTTCTACCACCTTTATGTTCTATCCGACAAAAGACACTTCAACAGATTGCATAATTTGTATTCTTGTTTCAAGATTTCAATTATTGCTTGTTGGCCTGAAAAGACATCACCCACTAGCTAAATAAGTCTTGTTCATATATGCGACACGGCCATAGGCGATAGGACTAAGATAAATAATGAAAAATCCTCCATTTAAAGGCCGCCATCTATGAATAAAACATTTTTGTAAAGGCCGCCATCGAGAAACCAAACTTTGAACACTCAATTTACTGTCTTTGTTTAAATAAATGGGGGCACTTGGCTCCCACACTCCATCCCTGATAACTTGTCTATAAATAGAATCATTAAGAACGAGACAAGACTCACAATATATACACGTGTATTTATCTCTAGCCAGGTAATTCAATACATCAGAAATATTATCTACACTCGAGCACTTTAAACAGCAACAATGGCGCATTTTGATGTTCGATCGTCCAAACTACCGTTGAAAGAAATCCCTGGAGACTTGGGTCTCCCGATTCTCGGTCCAATATCAGATCGTTATAACTACAATTACTTCCAAGGTCATACCGAGTTCATCAAGTCTCACATGGAAGAATACAACTCAACTATATTTCGAATGAACATTCTACCAGGAGAGTTTGTCAATGTTCGGGACCCCAAAGTCATTGTATTAGCGGATGCAGTTAGTTTTCCGATCCTTTTTGATAATTCTAAAGTCGAAAAGAAAGATCTCATTGTTGGCACTTACGTGCCATCAACGTCTTTCACCGGTGGGTATAAAGTAGGTGGTTATTTGGATTCTTCCGATGAAAAACATGGGAAACTAAAAAGTCTATTTCTCGGTCTATTTGCATCCATACATCATAAAACTATTCCTGTATCTCAGACATATTTTGCTACTCTTTTTGATAATCTCGACTCCGATGTGGCTGCAAAAGGTCAAGCTAGTTTTAACACTTACAGTGATAACATGATTTTCGAACTACTTCTTCATGTTTTTTACAATATCGATCCTGCCAAGCTGGATAATAAAGGCTCGTCCATGATAAGGAAATGGTTGCTTGTCCAGTTCCATCCAATAATAACTCTAGGGTTGCCCAAGTGGTTGAGTTGGATTGAAGATACTCTCTTGCATACGTTTCCATGTCCTTCATTTCTTGTAAAATCTGATTATCAAAAGATTTATGAGGCTATTTACGCTTCGTCAACACCGGTTTTTGATGAAGCAAAGAAGCTTGGATTATCAAAAGAGGAAACTTGTCATAATCTTGTTTTTATGTCTGGTGCCAATGCTTACGCTGGTTTGAGACCCCTTTTCCATGCTTTGATGAAATGGTTATGTCTAGGAGGGGAGAAATTGCATAAAGATCTTGCTGAAGAAATTAGAGCAGTTGTTAAGTCCGAAAGTGGAGTTGTGACGCTTGCATCAATTGAGAAAATGAAGCTGACCAAATCAGTGGTATTCGAAATTTTCAGAATGGAACCAGCTGCACCGCATCAGTACGCGAGAGCCAAAGAAGATATGGTAATAAGCAGTCATAATGCTAGTTATCAAGTTAAGAAAGATGAGATTTTATTTGGATATCAACCGTTAGCTATGCGTGATCCTAAGATATTTGAGAATCCAAATGAGTTTATAGGGACTAGATTTATGGGTGCGGAAGGAGAGAAATTGTTGAAGTATGCGTATTGGTCTAATGAACGCCAGACAGTTGATCCAACTCCTGACAATAAACAATGCGCCGGGAAAGATATCGTTCTACTATTAGCCAGACTTTTGGTGGTGGAGTTTTTCCTACGTTACGACACGTTCACGGCAGAAATTGGAAAAAATTATACTGGTTCCACGGTCATTTTTAAGACATTGATTAAAGCATAGTTTTGCATTCTGTGAGTATTGGGTCTGTTGTGTTTGTGTATATGGGTGATAAAGAATGACACTGAAGGTACTAGCTGGGTGTGGCCTTGGTGGTCTTGCTTTCTTCAATTCTCATTGGATTTGTATTGAACATATAACTTTTTTCCCTGATCGGTAAAAAATTGGTCGTTTTGCTTAGATTCTTGTATTGAATATTTAACTTTTTTTCGGTAAAGAGTTGGTGGCCTTGCTTGCTTAAATCCTCACTAGATTTGTATTAAATATTTTCTTTTTTTTGGATGATCAAAAGGACTTGGCGTTGATGAGTTTCGAACTCAGATTACTGATATAATCACCTGATGAATTTGCAACTATATTACATTTACATCTGTGATCTGTATTAAATATTGAATTTTGCTTTTGTTTTTTCTTATATTTAAATTTCATCCAAAATTACATACCGATATGTTAAAAGAAAAATTGAGTCATATGCCCAGAGATGCGTGTTTTCAGGTCTTAACGGACGAGTAAATTATCGGCATGGGTCAAATGGACGGTACTAATTAAAATAAAAAATGACTGACGTACCATTTTCCCTTCTCGTTTTCTCCATCATCTCCATAAAAAACCAAATCTAAATAAGCTATCACAAGCTCTCTTTCTCCACCAGCGTCTCCATCTTCATCTTCTCCATTATCAAAACAACAACTACCATCATCTTCCTCCATTACCATCAACATCGCAGTACCATCTCCGCCACCACCACAAACCTCAACATCATCTTCCTCCACCATCATCGCCGGCAGCACCACCCCACCACCACCATCGACATCATTATTTTTTCTAGTACCATAATCAACACCAATGCTAACCCCATCACCATCCACAATGAGTTTTCTAATTGCACAAATTTAATTGAAATTTTCCAAATTTTTATAAAATCAATTTTACAAAGAATTAGGTATTTGTGTCAAATCAATTTCACAAGATTAGAACTGAAGAACATTTTCAAATCAGTAAGTTTCCAAACCCTAATTGTCTTTTTGATTATATTTGATTTCAACATGGTTTTCGTTTTAGTTTATGAATTTTCCATCTTAGTGTACGCTTTGATATTTGTTTCCTAGTTGCATCATGTGTTATCACTGGATGAAATTGGTTTCATTATGTGTTATCACTTGATGAAATTTGTTTCATCATGTGTTGCCACTGGATGAACCTAGTTTTATCACGTGCTGCCACTGGATGTAATTGGTTTCATCATATTTTATCATTGGATGAAATTGGTTTTACTGTGTTATCACTAGATGAAATTGGTTTCATCATGTGTTGCCAATGGATGAGCCTAGTTTTATCATGTGTTGCCACGGGATGAAATTGGTTTCATCATGTGTTATAACTGAATGAAATTGGTTTTACTATGTGTTGTCACTAGATGAAATTGGTTTCATCATGTGTGGCCACTGGATGAGGTTTCATCATGTGTTGAAATCTGTTACTGTAGTTCATTTATGAAATACAAACTAAACCAAGACTTGTTTTTCCAATCATGACTTTGGAAATATATATTTTTGCAGTCCTGATTCAATCTGGTATTATCTATCATCATCTAATTCATGATGATTTATTGGAGGAGAAGAAATAAGATATATTTAAGGATGAAAAAGCATGTTCTTCTTTGAAACGAAGGTTTCAACAACATTTAAAGAAGACAATGGCATATTGGTCCATTTTTGTTAATTAATAAACAAAATTCTGGGTGGAATACCCAGAATGTATAATAGAAGAATAACTTTTCAATTCTTGGGCATTTAAACAGTATCAAACTTTACATGTCTTTTTCACCCATGAATTATGATTTTAGGGCTAATTGACCAATTTTGTGATGTTAAATTTGCCGGTTAACCGAATCCACACATTTTAGTATGCTCTCTCTATCCTTCAAAGTGTGATATTTAGCGAATATGAACTGAATGTGAAATATTCTTCAAATGATCTTTTGTGAATTGAAAGGGGAAAAAATCAGAATACAAAAGCCCATTAAGAAGAATCAAGCAACTGGTTATTAGATATCACCGATGAGATAATAAACATTTTCATTGACTGATGTTTCAAAAATGGTATTTCATAATGACAATATTAATTAATCATCGTTTTGAAGCAAATTTGCATCCAACCTTACAAAGCTAATTTGTGAACTATTCCAGAGGCAAAATATGCCACAGAACAAGGAATGCTAAAATACTAACATACTTCATTCCCTCTGTTCTATCTATCCCTTTTCTATGGCTATGGGAAGATCATGACCCCTTTGAACCAAGGGTCAATAGCCAAGTCCATTTAAGCTTACTTACGTAATCCTTTTTCCTTTATGTATTTCACATCTTTTCCTTCCTTTTACTGGATTTTTAGTAAGCAATCTCTTCCTTCCTTTTATTGGATTTATAGTACGCAATCTCTTCCTTTTACTGGATTTTGAGAACGCAAACATCTAAGGTCGTGTTTGATAAGATTTAATTCCGTGAAATTAGTTTTTTTTTTCATGCAAACATCGAATTTTTCAATCGTTTGATCAAAAATCTATTTCCATGGAATTATAAAAAAAAACGTGGTGTAAAGTATATTTTAAACTTAATTCCATGGAAAGCCTTTTCTTGCCTTCCCCAGAAAACTGATTTCATGGAATTACTTTCCATGGAACTGTTTCCTTTCTCTGATATCAAACACAACCTAATAAACTAACCCCACAAATGAGGGGAAATATATGGTTAAGTCCAAAATCCCATCCAAATATGCTAGTTGGGCCGACCGCCCGGAGGACCCGAAGGGAGTGAGTCCCTTTTATGACCACTTTTTTTTTTAAAATGAAACTAACACAAATGTGCACTTTGATAAAAAAAGAAAGATCGGAATTGGTGTCCATGATTAGTCTTTTTCACTTGACACAATTGTCCCTCCCTTTTAGTCCAATTAATATAACTCCTTATGTATCCTATTTTTTTAGGGGTATAATTAGAAAGCAAACTTTAATATAACATATCTAAAAATCAGTGCCTTGAAATTTTACAAATTTTATCTCGTTTGAAAGGTAATAAAAAATCTACACAATGAGTACAAACAACAATATGAAATTTAGACTTTTTACGAAAAATTTAGAGATATTTACCGTTTTAGGAACAATTTTAGAAAATAAAATGTATATTCATTATGCAAACCACCACAAATGATACATAATACTTTATGTGGTCATATTTTGGTTAATGCATCAACTAATTTTCCGTTGCAACTAATAAAATGATGTACTCCCTCCATTTCAAAAAAAGTGATACTTTCATTTTAGGCATAATTCTCGAAAATTGAATGCATATCCATTATGCAAACTACCACAAAGGAGCATAACACATTATGCAACCATATTTTGGTTTATGGATCGACTAATTTTTCGTTTGAGAAAAAGTGACACTTTCACATTTCGTTTCAGGAAAAATGATACTTTCACTCCATTTCAGAAAAAGTGATACTTTCACTTTTTCAATTTGGTTTATTTTTAGGAAAAAATGAAACTGTGAAAGTATCTCTTTTTTTTTTTGAAAAAGAGGTAGTATATGCTTAAAATATTCTTCCAAAAAAGAAAAGATGCATAACGAATTATGGAGCCACCATAAAGAATGCGTAGCAGTTTACACAGTCGTATTTTGGTTCATGCATCCACTAATTTAGTTATGCAACCACTAAAACGATGTATATGCCTCAAAAATAACATTCCGACAAAAAAAAAATTACAACACGTTATGCAATCAAGGGTGTTTCGTTTTTCTTTGGTCGGCCCTCCCCACCGTGGCAACGGTGTTCTAATTAGTCCTGACCCATTCAACTAGGCACAAATTAGTCTTTTTTCTATTTGAAATATGAAAATTACACAAATAATTTTTCTGATTTACAATTTAGTCAAAATATTTACTGTTTAGTCATAATTCATGATGATGTCATTGATTTTAAATAATATAAAAATAATTAAAAATAATTTCCTTTCGAACCGTTCGTCCAAAATTTGCAAATTTTATATATTCGGAAAGCTCTTTCCGAGATCTACAAAAAGAGTACCCATATGATTATATAATTTTATTTTATTTTTAATTTACGCTGGTGTACAACTAGGTACAAATTTGAAAAAATCAAGTCCATCATTTACTTTCAAAGAACATGCAATATATCCATGAAATGGGACAATGGTGTACAACTATATGAAAAAAGTGGGGGTCTAACAACCTCACCCAATATTTCGCTTAGCAATCTGTATGGACTAACTCCAATATACTTTTAAGAGAATCAACTAGACAGTCAGACTCAATCTTAATAAAAAGTATATCAAAGAGTTATCTCTCAATTTCTCGATTCAATCCCAACTCAAACAAATAGAAATCTGTGAGTCTAATTGAATACAAAAGAAATAACTTGAACGGTACCAAAGATCAATGTTCAAGGATCAATCAATTTCAATCAACAACCGAAGGTTGGATTTACCAATTGATCGATACAACGCACAACCTGTGATATTTTAATTATATAACAAAATATAATGCGTAAAAGAAATAACACAGACACCATAAGTTTTGTTAACGAGGAAACCGCAAATGCAGAAAAACCCCAGGACTTATTCACGATTGAACACACACTGTATTAAGCCACTACAGACACTAGCCTACTACAAACTAACTTCGGTCTAGACTGTAGTTGAACCCCAATCAATCTCACACTGATCCAAGGTACAGTTGCGCTCCTTACGTCTCTGATCCTAGCAGGATACTACGCACCTTATTCCCTTAGCTGATCTCACCCACAACTAAGAGTTGCTACGATCCAAAGTCGAAGACTTTAATAAACAAATCTGTCTCACACAGAAAAGTCTATAGGAATAGATAAATCTGTCTCCCACAGAAATACCTACGATTTTTGTTCCGTCTTTTGATAAATCAAGGTGAACAGGAACCAATCGATAACCCGGACTTATATTCTCGAAGAACAGCTTAGAATTATCAATCACCTCACAATAATGTTAATCGACTAGCGAAACAAGATATTGCGGAATCACAAACGATGAGACAAAGATGTTTGTGACTTCTTTTCTATCTTTCCTATCAGAGAAATTAATCTCAAGCCAATCTTACGATTGTACTCAAATACGATAGAAACAGAAAGATCAGATCACGCAACTATAGAGAAAATAGTTGGGTCTGGCTTCACAATCCCAATGAAGTCTTCAAGTCGTTAACCTACAGGGTCTCGATAGAAACCTAAGGTTAAAA
>JAJJMB010018262.1:1767137-1783584 GCA_023531105.1 Papaver atlanticum | reverse complement strand
AATTTTTATTCACTCGAATAGATTCATGAACATTATAGCCACGGTTTGCATATATGCATTCCTTAATTTATAAATGTCTTAGTTCACGAATAAACAGCTTTTAGAAAATAACCCACTTAAGTACACATACGGGTACGCATACTTAAGTACCCGGATTGAGCTTGTTTTCTGTTCACAAACTCCAGCAAAAATTTACGGGATGTGAACTTCTGACAGTACGCGTACAGGTACGTGGACTTAGCTCCGGTTATCCTAAACAGCAAAGTACGCATACTTTGGTTCAATGATTTTTGACTTACACAAGTATGATTTCACATACAATGTTTATATCCATTCAAGGTTATATATTCTAAACTCTCATTTCAATCATTGAAACATTCTTAGAGGATTTTATATATAGCGGTTATTCACACACTATTTTTCATCAAAGCGATTTTCAAGAGATTGAAACAATAACATGACTTTCGTCACGAGTAAAGATGAACTCGGCCAAAGCGAAATCTTACCAACACATATTTCGAGAAAAAGATAAGCGAGATAAACTCGGCTCGAAATAGCAAATGTGTATGATCGAAGTCTATATAGCAATACGACTTTTGTCTCAAGATAGGAGATAGAGTAGATAGACTTTTGAGTGATAGATAAATTCAAGTCTCCACATACCTTTTTGTCGATGAAGTTCCACCAGTTCCTTGAGTAGTTTTTCGTCTTTGTATGATGAACACCGTGGAGTCTAGATCTCAACTACACTTTCTATCCTAGTCCGAGACTTAGCTATAAGTAGACTAGTAATCAAGACTTATAGTTTTTGCAACTAAACTTTACAAACAATCTTGTGATAGCAACGCTTGCGAGTTCGACTGAGCAGTGCTCTAACACTATATATGTACACATCTAGAAAATCTAGAAAATCCCACATCTATATATACCAACAAAACATGCCATATATTCATGAGACAAGACAATGACGTACAACTATGTACACGTCTACAAAATACAGAAAATCCAACATTCATACTCCCTCTGTTTCAAAATAATAGGCTTGTTTGTGTGTAAATTTACACACAAACAAGCCTATTATTTTGAAATGGAGGGAGTAACAACTAAGAAAGCCATATATTCGTGAGACAAGGCAAGGTGCACCGATTTGTACACACATACATCAACTACCTAAGCACCAATAACGCTATCCACATTGAAAAATCATAACAGTAAACTCATATAGATTTGAACCATCAACCTCCCAAACCTTGTGCAGGCTTGGGTGCTCTGCCATTTTGAGCGTATATGTCCCTAAATTTAATACATGAAAAACTAACTATGTAGACATTAACAATCAACTGGTGTATAACAATGTACACATTAATAATCGGTATAGTGTGTAAATATGTGCACCTTAATAATCAACATGCGTAAATAATGTACACCCAAAACATGATTTCAACAATCTTAAATCAAAATAAACTTAAAATAAATCATTACAGATCATACTAGTGTACAAATATGTACACCTCTACATAAACCTAAAAATTTTAGCATCCATACCCGCGGGACATCCCATCCATTCATGAAAGAGCATACTAGTGTACAAGCATGTACACCTATACAGAAACTAACAAAATCTAGCATCCATACCCACACGACAGGTCATATATTCATCATAAAGCATTTCATTGTACAAACACGTACACATCTACAGAAAAATAACAAAATCTAGCATACATACCCATAATACAGACCATGTGTTAGAGCATTGCTCGGCCGAACTCACAAGTGTTGCTATATCAATCTTGTTGTCAAATTTAGTTGTCAAAAATATATCTTGATTTCTAATCTACAATTTGTTAAGTCTCGGTCTAGGATAGAGGTAGTTGAGAAACGAGCCAGTCATCATTTGTGTTCTACCGTTTGAAGGCGAAGATTAACCGAAGCTTTTGGAGAACTTCATCAACAAAAGGTAATTGAAGATTGAACCACCTATTTCTCAAGTTATATTCACCTTTATATCCTTGAGACGATTGTCGCATATATAACTAATTAGCCTAGTTTGCATAGACAAGAATTTTGAGTCGAGAACTAATTATTTATTTTATGAATTTCTCGAAATATAATGACTAAGCTTAATGAACATTTGTTCATACTTGATCAAATTCGGTGGAGAACATTTTATTGTTTGGAACCATTTATGGATTCAAGTTTATCATTAGAAAATAGCCTTGAACAGTGATATGTGGCATTGATGTTATTCAGGAATGTTTTGAATTGATTTAGAGAAATATAAAACTACTATATTTTAAATACAAGACAGTGTTATCAGTCTTACAAACTGGGAAAACTGTTATATGTCTGGAGTTGTATTACATGTACTCGTACACGTAGCAGAGTTGCTATATATCGACTTTCAGATTTGTATGATACGCATATTCGTATGCACATCATGGGAAAATTTGTTTGTTTCGTGATCCGGATAGGTATGTATTTTTATATACAAACCATTTTGGAACTTTGGTAAGGGAACCGGGTTAAAGTATTCAAACCGGTATGCGATCCAATGCAGTTCTATGTTCTAGAACCAGTTTAAGTACCCAAAACGGTACGCAAACTGAAAAGGTTCTGTGAACTCCGGAACCGGTGAGGTTTTATGTTTGCTAACCGGTACGTGAACTGAAAAAGTTCTGTCAACTCCGTAACTTTGAGTTGCACCTAAGTTTGCAAAACGGTACGTGAACTGAAAAAGTTTTGTCAACTCTGGAACTCGTTTATTGCTTATAAGTTTGCAAAACGGTTCGAGTACTGTGACTCGGCCGATTCACGAACTACTTAAGTATTTCTACTTTGTGTATTTACCAACTATGTCGATTATGATTCAATTGCGATTAGATTATTTCTCTCAGATAATGTGTATTTGATCAATTCTCTAATTAACTCTAGACTCATTTGATCACATGATTGTTACTCAAGATCAATGTCTTTGTGTTCATGGATATGAGTGTTAAGCTTTTAAGTTCAAACCGGCTAGTTTCGTCTAACCATGTTGAACATAGTATTTATACACGGTTCGATTACGGTTTACCTAACCATAGTGTATATCTTGTTTATGTGAATAAGATTCAAAGCTTTCATCTAACGGTGGATACTGTTTGCTTGGTTCCAAAGCTATCTTAACTTAAACCTAAAGAAACCTAGGCTTTGAAGTCTATATAAGGGGAACTCTTGACAATTGGGATTTTTGAATCTCGACACTACGTTTTGGTGTGTCCTAGTTGTATCTTGAGTCGTCCTCTCCATAAACCCTTTTAGGGTTTAGAGACTTGTGACTACTAATTTTCCCATAGTCTACATAATGTATACAACTCAGAGTAATATCTCAATTGAACTGATTATACTAAGTAATAAAAGATACTCAAGATCACAATAATAACGAAGAACACAAATGTAAGGTAAATGTTACTAAGTAATCTTGAGACACGAGAGATTACGTGGTTCGACTTTCGTCTACATCCATGGGGTAATGAGTGATTGTTTGTATTAAGTCGTGGTGGTTACAAATATCTTAAATGCTTCCCAAAGTAATAGAGAGAACTCAAGTTATAGTAAGTACTTAAGTTCTAAACATTAAAGAGGTATAAGCTTAAGACTAGATCTTATTCTCCTGGGTATTGAATGCCCTTCTTTGTTGGTGAAGCTTGGTATTTATAGCCCCTTCTACTCCATATATATCTTTGCTGTCTTTGGGTCCATCATATCCTGATATATCTTCCGTACAAATGGTACCTTCGTCCACCGCGTGCTTTCTCCAATCGGACTCTGCCACCTCAGATGACCCACGTTCCTTCGGGAGCTACCCAGCCTCAGTACAGATTGTTCCTTCGTTCACTGCAAGCCTTCCCCAGTCAGACTCTGCCATCTCATCTCTCTCCAAGTGCCTTGGTCAAGCGTGTAGATAAGAGATTACCGCATTAAATGTTGATTGGATATGTCAGCTACCTTTGTCCCTTCGCCAGCTTCCTCTCTCTAGACTAGGTTTTACTTTACCATTTTAGCCGTCGAGGTATGCTTCCTCGAGATGGGATAAAGTAGATTGAGAAGGGATCTTCTGCTCCTCGGACTCCTGTGTATAACGGGGGTTGCATAGTTATCTTGTATGCGGCCACTAAAACCGTGACACGTGCTCCGCGGAATATTGATATTCACAGTTTGCCCATTTTCTTTCATAATCTACCGTTTGGTAGGATTGAAGAAAAAAAACTTCCATAACGCTGTCATTTTTGCACGTACTGGTTGGGTGGTCCCCATGTGCCCTTTCATGTAATAACTTCCCCTTGAATTTCGGGGCAACTAATTTTTTGGATTCTTCAGCTGCCTATAAGAGAAAATCCAAGGAAGGATATTCATTATCTTTTCCTTTTTTCCCTGCATTGTCGCTCTCTGTCATTTTCACAAAGATTTCTTCCTTTTTGCTTCTCGACTGTTAGTCTCCTTTTTGACTTCCAAAATCTCGCGTTTGCTTCTCCATCACCAAGTTAGTGAACATTTGCTCTTAGTTCATGGTTGCTTGTGTGTATTCTCCATGCTTGGTTTGATTTTTTATTCTCTTAATTTATTGATGTTGCTGCTATGTCTGCATGAATTAATCTCGATATTCTCATGCCTTTTCATGCTGCTTGAGGACATGAGTTGCTCTCAATTTCGTGTTTTTATCATGATTATACCATGATTGTTCTTCGCCTGCAATTTCGACCATGGAGATAAATTATTCTCCTTTGCTTGTCATGAATTGGTTATATGGTTTCCTTTTAGCCTTCTTTGGTTGGTTTAATTAAATCCATGCCCAAAGTATGCTTATTTTTGCCCCAAATGTGTTTTTGGGTCGACTGCGATTTTTGGTGCGCCATTGTTGAAGGACTATTCTTCCTGCTGGTGTTAGGAATCATGAGGCTTCCGAAGAAACCTGCGCGCAAATATCCTAGGCATAGGTCTTTAACTGAGCCACCTTCGCGCATGGATTATCCTGATGCTACGTCCTCTCCACCTCCTGAGGATACTGAGATGGCTGAGGAACCTGAGGTAGAGGATTCTGCTGTTGAAGATCCCCCCCCCCCCCCCCCCACCCACCCACCCCATTATGATCTCCAAAGGTTGCAGCTGCATGACAAAGATAGCTACGCTCACTTGTCTTTAACTGAGATCTTCAAATCTTTCCGTCTGCATAACTTTGAAACCTCCTTCGTTGATGGTCACGACGTTCTCACTGAATCCTTGATCTGGAGATTCCCTTATGATGAGAATAATTTATTGATCAGTGTTGGCAAGTTGGCCACAGGTACGTTTCTACCTTTGTATAGTAGAAAGGATCCCTTCTACTATGATGATCTGTCTACTAGGGATGATCCAGTGAACAAAACTCAAGTCCGAGGGGTGATGCAGTATGCTGGCAATTATTGGTGTGCCCTTCGTGAGAGTTGGTACCGCAGTAAGGGTAAGACTACTCTGAAGTCTTATGACCCTTTTGCTCCTGGGAGGTCTAAGCAGGAAGATTACACCCCTGCTAACTTCAATGCTACGTATGTTGATGCCATTCAGAAAAGAAAACTTATTCCTTGGTGTATTGGTCCACGCCGTATTCATGTTTCTTCCAGGCAGATTATGGAAGAAAATAGCCTTAGTTTGTTGGAGGAGATTGATAAGACCGGTTTGACCGTCATTCCCTATTCTGCTAAGCTTTTCTTGCCGAAGTCTGATCGTATTCGTTTTGATCATGATAAGCGTTTGGCGTGTACTCCTCTTAGTATAGGGGGTCCTTGAGCCTACGGATTTACCACCGCAGATCCCAACGTCCCTCGTTCAGCTTCGTCTCTGCCTCCCAAGTATGATGGGTATCAACCTTGGGTCTTCAACCCTGCCACTCCTGACGAGGTAGGCTTCGTTTGCTTCATTTTTCTTTGTTTTATGGCTTTTTGCTAAGTATTTTTGATACTTCTTTTGTAGCCTATCCCTACTTCTTCTGCTGGGACTGCTCCGGGTTCTGCTGGTAACTCCATAGCTACTCGTACAAGGAAAAGGAAGGCTTCGATTGAAGCAACTAAGTCAGCACATACGGAGGTAAGGATTATAACCCTACCTTAGTGTTTGTTGATTCCTTAGTATTTTTCCCCTAATCTTTAGTTTACGCATGTGTTTTTCTACAGTCTTCCAAGAAGAAAGGAAAGTTGAAGGCTGTGATTGATGTTGAGGAGTCTGACGAAGACCTTAAGGCTGCTGAGGAGGAGCCAGATGACGAGGATATGGAGGATGTTGAGGATACCACCCTTAGCCCTCACTTAGATGATATTGAGGAAGATTTTTCGAAGGATAGCCCTAGTCCCATTCGTGCTGGCTCTGTGGAAGGTGATAACCTTCAAGTTGATGGCGGATCTTCATTGGTGAGCCAAGTTAGCACCCCGGTTGTAACCCCTGCTTTTCTGCCGAAGGTACCTGCGTTTTCTGCTCCTAGTGATATGCAGCATGTTGCTCCGGCTTCCACTAGTGCTATGGTGTTATCTTCTAAGGGACTTCCATCTTCTCCTGCCACTTCGTGTCATTCGAGTGGTTCGTTTGCGAAGGGTGCAACTCCTGCAGTGACGTTTAGTATCTCAAGCTCTCAGCCGAAGAAGAAGGTTGTGATTTCACTTGCCAGCTTCTCCTTCAATGCTGCACCCACTTCATTGGGGAGTGCTCAGTCTGTTTCCACTGCCCCTGCTAGCAAAGTTGTTGGTCCACCACCTTCGTCACCAGATTGGACCGTACTGGGTAATCTTCCTTCTGCTGGTAATATGGACTTGGGTGGTGCTCCTAGTCAAGTGTTGACTTCGGTTCACAACTCATCCATTATGCCTTCTTTTCGCCGTGGTGAGGGTTCTGTACTTGTTCCCCATGCTCGCTCTTAAGCGACCGGTGGGTTTATTACTGATCTTGGGAAGGGTAAGTTACATGAGAACTTGAGCCTTGAGAGATCTGGTGATTGATAGACGCATTTATGTGTCTATTTTCATCTCTATTGTATATGTTATTAGTACCCATTTTTGTACTTATTATGGTGTTTTATGTCTTTGTAGGTATTTTTAGAGAAATAAGCTCTGGCGACGAAATGGGCTCGTAAAGTGGTGCTTTACACCCCAGGATAGAGTACTAAAGGCACCCCAGAAATGCACCGGAAGCACCCCAGAAATGCACCGGAGGAACCCCGAAAAAATGTTGAAAACACCCCAGAAAAAAGTGTTAAAGGCACCCACCAAAATTACTAAAGGCACCCTAAAAAATGGATAAGGGCACCCCCAAGGCAGCCGAGATGCTAAAGGCACCCGAGTTTTGGATTCAGGGCACTTCACCTTCATCATTTGAAAATGGATTTTGGCGGGAAATTTCTTTTCTTCACTGGCAGTTGGTTCGATCGATTTTTGATGATGTTATGAAGAGACTAAAGGGCTGATTTCTTATGGGTAGTTGTGATATGACCTAATAAACATGTTTTGGGCTTTAGGTTCGACCGAATTTGGCTGAGTAATCCGCAATAAGAAAACAGGGAGAAACGAGAATATAACGTGTCGATGAGATTTTGTGGAAGATTTTATGGAGATTAGAGCGAGTTTAACATATTTTCAGCGTGCAAGAAGTGTGTGGAGATCAAACAGATGCGTGGAGGAGATAAACAGGGGAAGAATCACGTAAATATCATCCCCGAGTAAAAGAAAATATTTTGGATTTATTAGCGAGATTTTTACGTGTTGATTGATATAAATAGGTTGATTGGGGTCTCACTGGGGGATAGAGAGTTGAAGGGGAGAATAGGGAGACGTTTAGAGTATAAAAAATCGAGAAAAAAAAGTTACAGGAAAAAACCATTTTTCTGATGGTGAAGAAGATACGAAGAACATAAGACCCTTAAAGACCGTCGTTCTTCAACAGTTCCAGCGACGGTATTCCTTTATCGTTTTCTGTAACAATTGATTCTGTAACAAATATAAGTGTTACAGAACCCGATTTTATTCATTTTTCTCCCATTTCATCATTTGTGAACCATTTTTGAGCATTAATAAAGATGAATTTTGAGCATGTTTCCATGATAATGATGAGCTAATTCTCGCGTAATCAAGGCACGGAGGAAGCTATTTATGCATGAATAATTGGTAACCATTCTATTTTTCTCTAATTTGTATTTTATAATTCACTCAATTACTACTTTGTAGAATTTTTATTGTTTGCATAATTTTTCTTAATTAGTTGTGATTCAATTAGATAGGTTATGCCTTGGTTAGATAATCTATGCTTAAGGGATACAATTAATATTTGAGAATATGCTTGATAATTTGTGAATTAAAAAAAAGAGATTTTAAAAATAATTAGAGTATTGGAATTTTTATCATCATTTATTCATGTGTAATAGTGGAATCTAGTGTCTTGGTTATTTTCACTCTAAAAAAAAAACAAATTTGGATTAAAATTTTCTCTAGTTTTAGTTTAAATAAATCTAAATTCAATTGCTTTCACAAGTTTTACGAACTCATTCCTACCACTATCTAAAATTACATCAATTTTTGGCGCCGCTGCCGGGGACTTGTTTTAAGTTAGAGTTTTTAGATTATTTTTTTTTTTTTTAGATTTTTATTATTTTCTCTTTTTTCTATTTTACGTTTCTTTGGGTATATTTCTTTGTGCTACAGGTTTGGAGCTTGGACCGGAAGAAGAAAAAAATTAAGCCAAAGACTTTGGTGACTAAGAGATTAGGAGCCAAAGATAAAAGCTAAAAGAAAAGGAAAAGAAGGACAAAGAAATTTATTTTTTTATTTTTTTCTTTTATTAGATTTTTTAGATTTTTTTTTTTTAGATTTTTTTTTTAGAAACTGTATATAGGAATTTATTTTTGTATTTTATTTTTATTTTTGGGACATTTGAACACTTGGACATTTTTATTTTATTTTTAAACCCTACGGAAGGGTAGTTTTAAATATAAACTGTTTGCAGGGAAGGACGACGATTACAATATCGTCTCGGACCCTCGGGTTCGTACATGACATAGGAGTCGTGGCCCGAGTCGACTACAACCGTTTCATCGCCCGTCTGGTACGGGAGGTAAGCTTCTAAACACCCGCGAATCCCCTGTCAGCGGGTTTACTGTCTTCCTTAAGGTGCATATATGTTGAGGTTTTGAATACGGACTTTAATTTCCTAGTAAAGGGCAAGGACTGGCCATATAAGATAAGGGTTCGGATTTCATCACCATTCTCTTCTTGCCCGCCTTAGGAAAACATAACCTACGCGAACCCAAACCTAAAATATTGACTAGAACGAGACCTATAGGGTAACGAGCTTAATAGGAAAGTCGTTCGAAAAATATTGGTTGCTCTTTTAAGCATACTTTGAAGTTCAGGAAGATTACTGTGAGTCGATTAGAGCCGCCTTGTAACCCAAGGAAGCGTTGCCAAAGAGGTGGGGGTATCAAAGCTCCTCTGAGCTTCCCCTACTTCTCTTCGACTCACTTTATTAGAATCGATCCAGAGAGGTTTGCTTAAATTGTAACGAATTCCTTTTCGAAAGATTAGGAGCTGGTCTAGAAACAATCTAAGTGGAGCCATCATGCTTGTTGTTTGCTAGAAATTTTTAGGTTTGCTTTGGTGGAGTCAGCCTGCTGTGTGTTTGCTTAGAACCTCCCTTCTTTAGGATTTTTATTTTTATTTTTATTTTTTATTAGTGTATGCCAAAATCGCTCAAGTCCATTAGTGAGCGTGCTTGGAAAAGAGACACTTTTGGCCGTTTGATTAGTGACGAGCCAGGAGGTTTTTCTTTTGAAGACGGGGGAGCTCGAAGACTCTTCTTTGGAGATCCCTGTTTTCGGAAACTTCAATTTTGAGAATTTAAGTCTTAGTGAGGAATTCACCCCTAGGATTTTTCCTGTGCCAACAATGACAACGTTGAAGGAGTACATGTACCCAACTAGGACCAACCGACCATCGTGTATTAAGTTGCCAGCCTCTACGGCTAGTTATGAGTTGAAACCTGGTATTCTTCAGATGATCCCTATATTCTTAGGAAAAGAAGATGAAAACCCTTACTTTCACATTAGGGACTTTGAAGAAATATGTGGAACAATTAATATTAAAGACCTTAGTGAAGAAGTCTTGAAACTTAGGATGTTCCCTTTTTCCCTGAGAGATAAAGCCAAGACCTGTCTTAACAACCTACCATCTGAATCCATAAAGACATGGAAGGAACTTATTGATGCCTTCTATTTTAAATTCTACCCTAAGCATAAAACTATAGCTGTTAGGCAGAAAATTAGTGCTAGTGTACAACAAGAGGGAGAATCTCTCTATAGGTTTTTAGAGAGATTCAATGATCTCTTATCCCAATGTCCCCACCATGGGTTTGACAAAATGAAACTAGTAGGGATTCTTTATGATGGTTTGGATTATTCGACCAAAGCCACGATCGAGTCTTTGTGCGCTGGTGAGTTCACTAGTAAAAATGCTGATGATGCGTTGTCCTTCTTAGAAGATATCGCTGAAAAATCCCAACAGTGGGAATCTTGTGTTGAACCCCCTAAAAGACTCTTGATCAATAGAAGTAGCACCAATGTGGTTGATACAGGCTTTGGGTCTGATGCTAAGTTTACTGCTTTGTCTAAAAGGTTAGAAGCTTTGGAATTGAATCAATCTAAACATAGGTCTTTTGCTGAACCTGATAATAGGATTAGAGCCTCTCAAGTTTCTAGTTGTGGAATATAACCCAATAACTCGTTTTGGGAAGGTCAGGATAGTGAAGAGCAAGCCCATGCTGTCTATAACAATGCTAGATTTGAAAACCGACAGAAGTTTGACCCCTACTCAGAGACCTACAACCCTGGTTGGAGAAACCATCCTAATTTCTCTTGGTCTAAAGGACAGAGTCAAGGAGAGTCTAGTAATTCTCAGCCTCCCCCAGGTTTTGGTTATAATAAGAACCCTTCGGGTCAAGCCCAGTTCCAGAACCCTTCTGAGAATAGAATAACTAGCTTAGAAGAATCTCTTAGCTTATTAAAAAGGAGCCAGGACATGTTCGTAAAGACCCAAGAAGTATTACTGAAGAACCAGGCTAGTTTTCAAGAGGAAACCAAGCAGAATTTTCAACATAATGCCAAATCTCTTGCTAAGTTAGAACTTCAAGTTAGTCAAATGGCTAAGATTCTAAGTGAGAAAGATAGTGGGAGTTTTCCTAGTCAAACTCAACCTAATCCTAGAGGAGTTCATGAAATAGGAGGAAGATCATCTGAACATGTGAATTCAATCAAAACCCTTAGGAGTGGTAGAGAAATAGACAATAAGGTTGCCATGCCTGATAGTGAACATGCTGTAGTTCACCCTTCTGAATCAGAAGCTGAAGAGATTGATGGAACCTCTAAGGAGACTGATAAGGCCCCTGATAAGCCAAACTTTGTTCCTAGATCCCCATTCCCACAATTGCTGGTACCAACTAAGAAGGAGTCCACTTTTAATGACATTTTGGAGGTTTTTAAGTAGGTAACTATCAACCTTCCATTATTAGATGCAATTAGGAAGATTCCTCCTTAGGCCAAGTTCCTTAAGGACTTATGTACGCGAAAGCGTAAGCTCGGTATCCATAAGAAAGCCTTCCTAGCCAGTCATGTGAGTTCTATTATTCAGAATACTACTACTCCTAAGTATAAAGACCCAGGTTCCCCTACCATTGCCTGTACAATAGGGAAATACCGTGTTTAGAAAGCGCTGCTTGACTTAGGAGCCAGTGTGAACTTACTCCCATACCATGTGTACCTTGAGCTAGGACTTGGTGAGATGAAACCTACCCAGATAACACTTCAGTTAGCTGATAGGTCCGTAAAAATTCCTCGTGGTGTGATCGAGGATGTTCTTATTGAGGTCGACAAGTTTATTTGTCCAGTGGATTTTGTTATCCTAGATACCCAACCTGTCCCTGACCCAGAGAACCAGATACCGGTAATTCTAGGTCGCCCGTTTTTAGCTACATCTAATGCAATCATCAACTGTCGAAACGGTATTATGAATCTGTCTTTTGGTAACATGACCATTGAGCTGAACATTTTTCATATTAGTAAGCTACCCTCTGAACTAGATGACTCGAGCATAGAAGAGGTCAACATGATAGGAACATTAGTCGAGGAGTCATTACCTAACACTTTGTTAGAAGATCCACTAGAGAAATGCCTAGCCCATTTCGGGATTGATTTTGATGATGATAATGTGATTAATAAGGTGAATGCTTTGTTAGATTCAACCCCTTTGTTTGACACTAGCAATGTTTGGAAATCTAAGTTCGAACCGTTACCAGTTTCTGAGTCTACTCTAGTTCCTTCGTTAGGAAAGCATACTAAGTTGGACCTTAAACCATTACCAGATACCTTGAAGTATGTGTTTTTAGGCCCAGCTGAAACTTTACCTGTGATTGTAGCATCCAACTTGGATAGTGATCAGGAAAGTAGGTTAGTAACCGTTCTTCAAAACAACAAGGAAGCTTTAGGATGGACCATAGCAGACATTAAGGGTATAAGTCCTACAGTTTGTATGCATCAGATTTATTTAGAGGAAGAAACCAAACCTTCTAGGGAGATGCAACGTCGACTAAACCCTAATATGAAAGAGGTTGTTCGAACCGAGGTTCTTAAGTTGTTAGATGCAGGCATTATCTACCCTATTTCAGACAGCAAGTGGGTCATCCCTGTTCAGGTTGTCCCCAAGAAATCTGGTATTACTGTAGTCCAGAATGAAAAAATGAGTTAATCCCAACTCGAGTGACCACGGGTTGGCGTGTTTGTATTGACTATAGGAAATTGAACAAGGTCACTAGGAAGGACCACTTTCCCCTTCCTTTCATCGACCAAATGCTAGAGAGATTAGCTGGACATAGTCACTACTGCTTCTTAGATGGCTACTCCGGATATAATCAGATCGTTATTGCCCCTGAAGACCAAGAAAAAACTACTTTTTCCTATCCCTTTGGTACCTTCGCGTATAGACGCATGCCTTTCGGGCCTTGTAATGCCCCTGCAACTTTTCAGCGTTGTATGATGAGCATATTTTCTGACATGGTAGAACGGTTCTTAGAGGTCTTTATGGATGATTTTTCAGTATTTGGTTCGTCTTTTGATGAGTGCTTGCATCATTTGTCATTAGTTTTGACTAGGTGTAAGGAGAAGAATTTAGTGCTTAATTGGGAGAAATGTAATTTCATGGTTCGTTCAGGAATTGTTTTAGGGCATATCGTATCATCTAAGGGTATAGAGGTAGATAAAGCCAAAGTTGACCTTATTAAGACTTTACAGGTCCCAAAAACCGTAAGAGATATTAGGTCATTCTTAGGGCATGCAGGTTTTTATCGTCGATTCATTAAGGATTTTAGCTTAATTTCTAGACCTCTTTGCAATTTGCTTGCAAAAGATGTTAAGTTTGTCTTTGATGATGCTTGTTTAGAGGCTTTTGAGAAGCTTAAGACTTTACTCACTACCGCCCCCATAGTCCAGGCACCCAACTGGAACCTACCCTTTGAGATCATGTGTGATGCTTCAGATTTTGCTATTGGTGTTGTGCTAGGTCAGCGAGAAAACAAATTACTCCATGTGATTTACTATGCTAGCAAAACTCTGAATGATGCCCAGTTGAACTATACTACTACGGAGAAGGAACTGTTAGCCATTGTGTTCGCCTTAGACAAGTTTAGATCCTATCTCTTAGGTTCTAAGGTTATAATCTTCACTGATCATGCTGCTTTGAAGTATCTTCTCTCCAAGAAGGATACAAAACCTAGATTGATTAGATGGATCCTTTTGTTGCAGGAATTTTCCTTAGACATTAGAGACAAAAAAGGTGCAGAAAATGTAGTAGCAGACCACTTGTCTAGGCTTGTTGTGGATACCCCTGATGATTCTCCTCCTGTTAGAGACAGTTTTCCTGATGAACAACTGTTCTCTGTTACCCAATTACCTTGGTATGCGAATATAGTGAACTATCTTGTTACTGGTCGAATTCCCCAGCATTGGGGTAAACAAGATCGTTCTAGATTTTTAGCTGAGGTTAAGCACTTCTTTTGGGATGATCCTTATTTGTTTAAGTATTGTCCAGACCAGATTATTAGGAGATGTATACATGAAATTGATCAGTTAAGTATTATTTCCTTTTGTCATGATCATGCTTGTGGGGGTCATTTTAGTGCTAAGAAGACTGTTGCTAAGATATTGCAGTGTGGATTCTATTGGCCTTCGTTGTTTAAAGATTCCCACAGTTACTGTATTACCTATGAACGTTGCCAGAAATTAGGAACCATTTCCCGTAGGAACATGATGCCCTTGAACCCTATCTTAGTTGTTGAGGTCTTTGATGTGTGGGGTATTGACTTTATGGGTCCGTTTCCTAATTCTTTTGGTAACTTATACATCCTTGTCGTTGTAGACTATGTCTCTAAGTGGATTGAGGCGGTTGCGTGTAAAACCAATGACCATAGGGTCGTAGTCCAGTTTTTGAAAGAAAATATACTTACACGTTTTGGTACGCCACGAGCTATAATTAGTGATGGAGGTTCACACTTTTGTAATAGACCATTTGCTCTTTTAATGAAACAGTATGGTATTACCCACAAAGTAGCTACCCCATATCACCCACAGACTAGTGGTCAGGTAGAGGTCTCCAATAGGGAAATTAAGCGTATTTTAGAGAAAACAGTTAATCCCAATAGGAAAGACTGGTCATTGAGGCTTACTGATGCCTTATGGGCTTACCGTACTGCGTTTAAGACACCCATTGGAATGTCACCCTATCGTTTAGTATTTGGCAAGGCATGTCACCTGCCTGTTGAGTTAGAGCATAAAGCCTATTGGGCTATTAAGCAGCTAAACTTTTCACTTGACAAGGCAGGAGCTCACAGAAAGCTCCAGCTCGATGAGTTGGACGAGATTCGTAGAGATGCATACGATAGTGCTAAGGAGTATAAGAACAAAATGAAACTTGTGCATGATAAGAATATTTTACGGAAGTCATTTTCTCCAGGTCAAAAAGTTCTTCTGTATGACACTCGTTTGCATCTATTTCCCGGGAAGTTGCGCTCTCGGTGGACCGGTCCTTTTGTGGTCCGTACTGTTTTTCCTCATGGAGCTGTTGAGATCGAGACACCGGATGGTTCTTCGAAGGTTAACGGTCAGAGATTGAAACCATTTTTAGAGCCATTTCCTACAGGTGATGTTGAGGAGGTCCCTCTGGAGGACCCTGCTTACCCTTGATTGACCATCGGGGTCATTGTATGTTATATATTAGTTTTTGATTTCTCTCTTCACCCAAGTACTATCTTTCCAACTTCTCTTTGTGTTATTTTTTGTACTGCTCTTTCATTAGAAACATTGAGGATAATGTTAGATTTAAGTTTGGGGGTATGGGAAAAACTTTTTAGTTACAATAAACTCCAGAGCCTAGAAATTTATGCCTATTAAGGATGGCACTAACCAATCTAAGTGGATGGAAGCATTTTGGTTTTAGGAGTTGAGGAACCAATCTGAGTAGATGGAAACATCTATAAGAGTCTATTCGTAAAAGCACAGAGCTCAGGTGTTAGAAATAACATGATTGTTTCGCCATATCTCGTTGAGTCCTTTTCATTTCTGTTTTTATTTTCTTATTAAAATATGTTTCTCGAAGTGATTAGGTGGGGCTCACGATTCAAGTTGTTACCAATGCTAGGGTGAAATAGAGTGATTGAGATAAATTTTTTTAAAAAAAAAAAAAAAAAACCAGACCAATAGACCAATCGGAATAAATTTTAACACTTGGATAGCAATATGTGTGTGTTCTCCCTGTCTCCGTCGCCTAAACAAGCGTGGAATGCAGGATCCACGGGAATTACCATGTAATCTGCTGACAAGAAAGCATGCGCTTGGATCCACAAGATCTAATCATGTTGTTAGTTCTAAATAAATAAATAATAAATGTGTGTTTAATAAATCGACTGCTGGTTCCCTTGTATATGCAAGACGAGTTGATCTAGAATTAGGGTTATCGACCACTGGTCCCCTTGTATATGCCAGTTGTGTTGATATTAGTCAGACCGGTATCTCAGTCCATTAGGATAGGTTCATCTTGGCGGAGGCCTTCAGACAGATATGAGAAAACACCGTTCACCTAGTCAACATCAAAACCATCTATGTTTTTCTATATCCATCTCTTAATTTTTCCATGTGATTTGTTGACTCCGGATATTGATGTCCATAGTGAAACTATCTGAGTAGAGCTCTGTCACTTATATACGAATTTTAGTGCAAACTCGTGTACAACAATTGGAATTTCGCATCAAGGTACTTCCTCCCGTAATCAATAAGTATGCCAACCAAGGAGGTTCGTTAGTGCCATTTCAAGGTTCTGCGTAGATAGCTAGGGTCTGGAGTAAAGGTTTTGTGGGT